>KK115682.1:901117-964340 GCA_000611955.2 Stegodyphus mimosarum
TACACATCATGAGAATATTTTTAAAAAGTTAACACAGCTTTAACCAGTATTTTACTATTACAGAGATTTCTTTAGTAAAATCTTAAATGTTAAGCTGAACGCTTCATTACTAATTTGAAGATTCTGGATATATCCTACTCAAATGTTCATAATCGATTAGTAAAATAGTTTATATATGTACTTTGTTGCACTCTTGGTTAATTTTTAAATCGTTGTTCATCTGTCACACTCGATTTCTAGTGAAGTATTGAAATGATTATTAACTTTCCACTTTTCCAAAGAATTTCGTATCCACATATGTTCAGTGCAGAAAATTTTCCTAACTTACTAATATTACCACCAAAATAGAAAACATGCAGAATTTTCCTAAAGTTTTATATGTTTGTTTCTTTACAAACATGTACATGAATACCCACGTTTGATTATTTAATATGTATTCTCCTACACCAGAATGAAATTTTTGAACGAAAATTTTTAAATGTTCTGCAAAAATTATGTATATGTGATGTCGTCGCCTTTTAGCAAACGTTTTGAGAATGCGCTCTCGGTAGTCACATTTCGAAACTTTTTTCTCTTTGCTAATGGTTCATTTGCTATTGGAAACTATTTTATCTTCACTGTTGGTATATACCAATGAATTCTCGATACTTTTTTGGTTTATTTTCAGCTTATGAGTTATCTAAATATTTAAAAATATGTTTGTAGATCGTTCATGCTGACATTTGTGATAGATTTCTTGGATGATTTTGAAAAATGTATTTATTTTATTCAAGCAAATGAAACTGGTGTTTTCTTAAAATTTTATTGCTCACAGTATTAGACAATTATGACAGAATGCCGGATTTGTTCTCATTATTCAGCATACATATGAACTTCAGTATTCCATATCTTTCACATAATTGTAAATTTTCCTATCAGTAATAAGAAGACGATTGGAATAAATGCAGGATATGCAGACATAAGATAAAAATTTCGAAGTAAGAAATTCTTCAGATCTGAGAAATTCAGTAGACTGCGCAAATATTCTACCTAGTCGAAGCTTATTTTTGGAATGATGTAGCATATAAAACGTAAATTTACTGAAAAGAGATATAATGTTGATCAAGTACTGTGCAAAGCTCTGGACGGTAAGTATACAAATCTACTTATATGACAGTTTTCCTTAAAACGTGATTCCAGCGAAGGGAACATGCCGGCAGTCTCCTGAAACTTTTAAGTGAGCACCTGATCACCGCTCTTACAAAAGGTTTTAGTAGAATTGTTAATTCTACTTAAGAGCGAAAGTCAAATTTGGAATCAGCCCGAATTTGAAATTTGTCTTATTTTCAATTTCATATTTTGTAACACTTTAACGAATTTTTGATTAACAAACTCAACGATTTCAAAGTGAGCAATGGCAACACTGTACATGCAAAAAAATTAAATAAATAAATAAAATAAACAATAAATAAATTTTTTAAAAAATCTGAAATGTTTCAGATTTTAAATTACGCTCAAAGGGGCGTTTTTTTAACACTTTATATGTTACCTTTATTTATTAAATATCATGTTCTTCGTACTTAAATCATAAAATTCAGTTCAACAGCAATATCGCAAAATAATTTTAAAATGAGTCTATCTTTAGAATTTCTGATTCACAGTTTCGCGCGCTTTAGATAAAAAGGTTTTTATTCCCGTAGAGTGTTGCCATTCCTCGCTTTTAAATCGTTCGAGTTTGTTCATCAAAAATTCGTTAAAGTTTTACAAAATATGAAATAGATAATAAAACTAATTCCAAACTTGGGCTTCCAGATGCGCATATTCGGGTGGAAATGTACGTTATTCAAAATTAGATAGCTCTAGGTACCGTTGTTTTATCCCATTTAGAGAAATAAACATACATATATGCAGATTCTTCATCATTTAATTTCTCTAAATATAATAAAGCGCTGCAAGGTTTGGTGGCAACAGTTTGAAAAGTGATTCAGACTTTTAATGTTTCCGACACAAAATCGCAGGGGCAAAGCCCCTTTGGACTAATAAATTGGTAAATTCTGGCATTTACCGAAATGATTTCGCAAAACCCAAAATTAAAACTTTTACAAGTATTTTCGAAAATTTTAGCATCTCGGCAAGACAAATATTAGGATATCGCAGCGAAGCCTAGGCTTTTTTAATTTTTGAGCTTTTATAACATTGCATATAAAAAGTTCAAAATTTTACATTAGTGTAATTTCATTTCATTTTAAGCTAGTTACTTTTATAGAATTAAATAAGAAACATATATTTCCGAGAGATTTCCTGTAAAAGGATGCAACTTTTCCATAAAACTCAGAAAGAATATTTTTCCGTTAAAGTAATATTTTGTAACCTGCATGAGATTTCCTAAAAATTAATCACAGTTTTTTACAAAATAATATCAGTCTTAAGTTTGGAAAGTTAAACCTTAATGAAGAGTGTAAAATTAAACACTGGATAACCTCCTTTAGACAGTCAGACGAATTTGCACTTCGCCTTAAATTCAATAATACAAAATGATTGTAATAAACCATAAAAACAGCTAAAACATTTATTTGTTAAAAACATTAAGTTACGAAAAAGTAAAATATTTAATAGAAGCTTAATATCATCTTTTTGTAGGTTGATATTGCAGCGCTATTTGAAATACTTAAAAACAAATATTAAATTAAAAATCAAGACCTTGTCTCCTAAGCCTCTTAATACGCCTTCTAACCCAGCTGTAAGCGGATTCAAAAATAATACTTATCAATGATCTGCTCAGTGTTATGACTGGTAGAGTTTGAGAAATACAAGTCTCCTGGCAATAGTTGCCAATACTGTCACTTAACTCACTCGTTATTTAAATTTACTTAATTTTCTTTTCTGTTGAAGATGACAGAAAGTAGAAGGGAAGTGAAGATTTAATATAAAAAAATAACTCGTTGACTAAAATAAAACCAACAAGCTGAAATTTCCCTAGTTTAAAGAACAAGCGCGAATTACGTTCCATATATTACCTTTAACTTAAATATTATTGCACTTTTTGATTAATATTGAACTTAACGTACGTGAATGTAACTAATACCATTCTTGTTATAAACAATCGATTTCAAATAGTTGCATCTCTGAAAATATCACTTTCTAAATTTCTATATATGTAGCTAAGTTTAATACATTAATACAGCCCAGGCTATTAAAAAGCAGCTTGAGCTTTTATCCTGACAGGAGAAAAAAAAAATCTATTTTCCCCCTCCCCCCCCAAAAAAAGCGCAGAGAACTAAAAAACCTACATTACTAAGCTGTAGGTATAAAATCCATCAATATTAACATTGGCGGGAAAATACCCATAAATACCGAATAATTTTTTATAATTCATTTTTTTCGTGCTTTTATTTCAGACACCTCTTCTGAGCCGTCATTTCTGCAAGCGAATGACTAATTGGAGGTGGGAGAGACCAGATAATGAAATTTCTCCGAACCAAAAGTTATTCCAATCGCATAATGCCCTCCTGTCCTCTGGGGAATCATTTTCCGGCTCTTTTCACCGGGCAGTGACAGTTTTATCAAATCTCCGTAAAAAAAGAGGCCTTCCGACGCGGCAAAATAATAATGACCTAAGTGCCATTAACACTGAGCGTCCACTTTAAAAATCGAAAGAGAGAATGAGAGAAAGGAAAAAAAAAGGAAATCTTTCGTAGGTCAGCGATGTGTAATAAATCTCCTTTCCCATATTATTCTGGTTTTTAAAATACCGAAACAACCTTGTCGGCCATTTTGAGTCCGGAAGTTATGTAATATTTTATAGAGTATTAAAAAATAATTGAAATTTTATTCCATATTTACAGCAAATGAAATGCGTTGAGCAATTTTTGGTCAATTTTTGGTTTTTTGCTGGCAATGAAAACATTGAATACAAGCTACTCACTAGTACCTTACAATTAATTACAATTACATTTTCTGAAAGGAGAATACTTTTATTAAAATAAATATAACACATTATCATATTAATTTTAGCATTATAATATACAATATTAACATAATTTTAATAGATTAACATATTAATTTTAACATTATAATGTAAATTATTGACATAATTATAACATAATCTATTGCATAATTTTTAGGAGAGATATACGTAATTTTTATCGACAGTACGTTGGGTTTTAATTCAATTGTAAAGTATACAAAAGATTATAAAATCAGTAGGTATAGTTTATTTTAATTAATGTTTTCTCCTATGTTTAATCTTTCCTACATTTCTACTTTTTCCGTCAGCTCGACTAGAAAGACAAATTAGACGCTTAACCATTGCGCTTATACTTTGTCAGGGCCACCAAGAGACCATTTTTACACCAAGTGTTGCTCTCACTATTAGTTCTTATTGTGATGCTGTTGCTGACCGCTCTTGCTGAAGATGATATAACACTGTCTCCAACAAGGAGTGTCTGCACCGAAACCCTTTCGCTTTTAAGGCATATTTGCTACATGCCATGGAACCGACTCTATAGTCTCCGATAGTTTGTTATGAGCACTCCAGCAGTCGAGATATCAGCATTTTTTAAATAATTGAATTAAATTGGCACATTATATGAATACAGTTTTAAAGGAAACTAATTGAATTTTTACAAGAAATAAAAGTTTCGGTCAGACAATTAATTAAAATGGCCTTATATAATAAAAATAAACTTTAAATGCTGTCTGTAGTATGTTAGCTGGTCTTCAGACGCTATTCGATAGCTACGGTCACTTTATACAAAATTTACTACAAGTACATTGGATTCTGCTGCGGAAGAAACGCAATCTGGAAGAAATAACTTCATTTCGAAACTTCACAATAAACAATTCTTTGAAAAGAATCCATAATTCTATGCTTTTTTGTGCTAAATTTATTACTAAATGAAAAATTCTTCAAAACACAAGATTTTTTTATGTTTATTGGTTTTATAATCCATATATAAACTTTTATAAAATTAAAAATTCTTTAACGAGTCTTATAATTTTTAAACTCTTTACTTTGGTGACTTTTCTTTATTTTCCGATTACATGCTTATATTTAATTTACTGTTCAGCCAATCTTTCTATTAACTGTTGTGGTAGAAGAAAAGTTTATTATTTAATGCAGGTCCATTTTCAGGCGAAGAAAATTTTTCAGGCAAAAATATTTTTTGCTTTTAAAGAACAGGGATCCGTATCTGATCGTCCTAGAAATCGATAGAATATTATTAAAACTCCGCGTCAAACTAGAACTGCTTTTGTGCTTAGTTTTGAATTTTGCATTTGTGCGTTTTTCTTTCAATTTGGGCCAACCAAAGGTCGAACAGTAAAAGCGGTGAACACTAGTAGTTCCGACCTGGGCTAGATTCCAGACAAAAGGGCTAGCTCCTTTTCCGTGTTTTTCCCCATGTATAACGTGTATACTAGTCCGTTTCCCTTAGAAAGACCTCCACGAAGGCATCCCTCCCCTTAAGCAGATATACATTTTATAATCTACATCTTTAATGTCCGTGAGACTAATTTTTAAACTTAGTATTCACTATCGTAACTGCTTAGCTTAAGACTGTTTCAGGTAAACCGCAATCAACGTTTCAAGATCAGACTACAATTTCTTTTCAAATTCTGAGCTTTTTTTAATTTTTTCAACTTCAGATTTTAATATAAACTTTTCGATGTATTTTCTTTAACTTGAACTTTTCAAAGTGTGACTTTGTAAGTTTTTTTATATATGTAAAATTTGGCTTAATTTAGTTTCTATACATAGTTTGATATTATCTTGCTCACAAGTATTATCATCCTCACAAACTAATCTTGACTAATGTAGTGAACTTCAGCACATAAATATAAAACCTAAATAAAGCTTTATATGCTACCATGCTATAAACTTTCCCTTGTTGTTGTAGCTAGTGTCAAACTCCTGACATACATTAAGAGAACTATTGCTATGTTTGGTCAGAAGTCTTGAGAAGGTTTTAAAACCAATTCTTTTATTAAATCAGAACATAAATGCACGATTCGTGCTTAGAAATTAGCCAACCACTTGTGTCGGTATATCTAAAAATAACAGTAAGAATAAATTTTAAATTAAGTTAGCTGTCAAAGACTACGCAATGCAATTTAACGCGAAGTTGGCTCAGAAATCTAACCGGTATAAGTATTAAATGTCGACACTCTATGCAAGGCTGAAGAATGGAATTTTATCTGAGCTAGTAAAAACCTAATAACGCAGAACATTAAACTCCTGAAACCCTTCTTTATATGTAATCTCTTTCTACCTCATTTACGTTCTGGTAGGTAAACAGAAATCAGAAGTGATAGTAAAGATCCAAAATGTAAAATAACTGAAAAGTGAAAAATAATTGTAACGACCCTACATAAACTAGTAAGAACCTACATATGATTTTCAATAAAATTCAGAATTAGCAAATCTGTGCACAGCTACATGCAGATTTTTAAATCAATGCAAAGTATTTAATATGTGAATAAACAAATGATAATTACGCTAGTAAACTTCAATTGCAGTTTTGTTTTCCTTTGCATTTCGAAAGAGACATCTTACCAAAAACAGAGAGCTTATAACTATGGAAAATAACTAACAGCCTATAGATATGATGGGTGATGTCCAAACTGAGACTTTTCCCAAACTTTGCTTAACAATTTCATTCCCATTTCAGTCCGAACCTGAAATATACTTTGATTGTCATTTACATCTCAGTTTCCCACCCTCTTCGTATAAATTTGAGCGATTAAATGTTCCTTTATTCTTCAAACCAAAACAATCATATGTCCCTTAATAGTATATCTTTGCATATGAGATTTTTTTTAAATACCAGTTACTAGCAGCAGTGGTATTTTACGCCCCTTTTTCTTTTCTTAGCTTGTAACACTATAAGGCAATGTTTGTATTAAGGGTTCTTTTGAAAAGGACTTCGGAAAATGATGGAGTGTATTGAAACTCAGAAGGACAAAAAAATCCCAATTTAGGATGCCATGTCCTGTAGATAGAAACATATTTTTTAAGCAGTAAGAGAGGAAAATAAGCAGGATCAGAAACGTTATGCATATCCTACGTAAAAACGTATAAAATGAGTTGTTCTCAAAGAAGAATTAGCAGTCATTGCGAAGTTACAAGATATGACTCTACCTTGCAACATTGTTTACGTAGAAAACTTGTAATTCTAATAAAACATTTTTCCCTGTCCTTCTTTTGTGTTATTATTGGTCGTTTAAAATGCTCTTCTTTGCAGATGATTTATGCCGTCAATTTTCGTCATATGTATATCGTATCAACACCATATATAGTTTTTGAATGCTTTTATCAGTTTGCGCAGGAGAAATCTGATGTTGTCATTCGAAAATTTCAAAATGTTTTCCCTGTAAAGGTAACAGTATGCGCTGTATTGCTTTAAACCATCACACTCTCGAGAACATACCTTCAAATAACAATATCTGAAATTTAATTTCCATTGATTGAGCCGATAGTTCATATATCGGGGAAGCTTTTTATAGTCCCCTGTATAAAGACTGATTTAAAAAAAGTTTATATTTGCTACTACTGTATTGAACTTCAAATTCATGAAATCATTTATGCTTAGAAATCGCTGTAAATCTCTCGGATTTTATACATTGCCCGATAACGTAGAAGAACACCGTTATTCCAGAAAAATAATTTTAATTTTTTGAACTAAGCTAAAATATTTCTTGAATATAACACTTCTGAAGCTCTGGATTTTCAGCTATATATTTTTTATACATTGGTGAAATAAATTAAGACAATTTTCATATTTGATCTACGATCTCCAGAACTACTCGACAGATTTTAATAAAATTTGGTGTGAACATAGGTTCATATAATACAAACAAGATAAACGGTCAACAGTTATAATAGACTCACATGTACGTGTGTAACACACATGGGAATCTGAAGGTCTGAAACAGCGGTTGCAGAAGACACAAAAGAAATGAGTTCATAAAGAGTATGATCCCCTCTTACAGCCACACGGGCCTCGCAGCGTGATGTCGTACTCGAAATAAGGCATTATCAGCGCTTGTGGCAATTGGTCCCACTCATTCAGCAACGCTGTTTTCTGTTCTTGGATGGTTCTCGGAAAGGAATTGCGAGTTGCAGTTGCCCTCCCCAGAGCATCCCAGACACGCTCTATAGGATTGAGGTCTGGAGACCTGGCTGGCCAATCCATCCAGCGAATATCCTAACTGTCCAGAAATTCGTCGACCATAAGAGCTCTATGTGGGATCGCGGTATCGTCGTGTAAGATGAACTCGGGCCCACTGCACCCCGGAAAAGGCGAACGTAGGGCTCCAAGACCTCATCTCTATACTTCACACCAGTCCCAAAGTCCTGTCAAAGACGTGGAAAGGTGTGCAACCATCCAACATGGTGCCTGCCCAGACCATTACACCGTCACCGCCATAATTGTTGATTTCACGGACATTGGAGGGTAGGTAGCGGGTCCCTGGCTCTCTCTATGCGAAAGTACGCAAGAATAGGAGTTTAGGTTAAAACGGGACTCGTCGGTGAACACAACGGTCGCCCATTGCTCCGTACTCCATTCACTATGCTGCCTGCACCATGCTAATCGGACTCTCCTGTCCGTAGGCAGGAGCGGGAAGCAAACAGCCGGTCTTCTGGCAAACAACCCTCTCTCATTCAGTCTTTTGGAAACAGTCATCCTTGTTACACGGGTTCCTGTGGCTGCATACAGATCCCGAGAGAGCTGAGAAGCTGTAGCCCCTCTGTTACGCCTCGCTAAAATGGACAAATAGGGATCATCTATGACCGTCGTGGCTCTTGGACGACCTATCCCAGGCTTTCTCTCGATGGATGTGTCCTGCAACTGTTTCTATAGGTTACACAGGACTGTTGGAGTATTTTTCTACTTCAAATTTTCAATGTTCATTACACATGAAGGTCAAGAATAAGAAAAAACCAACTTTAAATCATATCACTATAATAAATATTGCAAGGGTGTAAAATTGGGTGACAGACAAGATAAAACAACATTTAGTCAGTTAAACCAGCGTGTTCTAACATAACCATAGATACCACAAGATAATACTCCAACAGTATAGTACATCAAGCGTTGTTATAAGCAAAAACCCGTTCATGTTTAAAATTAATTTTTGGGTCCAGTGTTCTAAATTATAAGTGAAAGCATACAACTTAAGTTAAATTAAATTTTCATTTATTAGAGGTTAACAAAACTAGCATCAATATAACAATATATGGTGATGGTGGCGGTGGTACAAGAGTCGAAGTGAGAAAACATTTTTAACATACCCCCTTTGAAAATCACAATTACTTGTCCAGAGTTTTCTAGTCGGCCATTACATAGAAACCCTCACCGAGGGCGGGCGTATACATTATTTCAGCCATGAAAGTATCTGAGAGATCAAAAAAAGTTAATAATCGAGTATCTTAGAGCCATCCGCCCCTTTTCTATCTCGGCTCCTTCCTTCCTGCGTCGACGACCGTCGGTGGTTCTCTTTCGGTAAGTTTTGCCATTGTTCCAAATACCACAGACAGAGTACTCGAGACCGAGCTACTCTTCTTCATTTGGAGAAAAACTTCAGGAAAAATCTCTCCCTCGTAGATCGCTGCAGACCCTTTTTCTTCTCCTCGACAACCCCTCGTTTGGCGATCCGAAACGGTCCAAAACCGCCAGGTGCACGGCAGCCCTAGAAGCGGAATCTAAACAGAAAGGTGAAGGAAAGGGGGTTCGTAAGACGGCAGTTGGCGGATAATTGCTGTTTCAATGGTTACAAGCGACCCACCAGGGTCATCAACCTGACATAGAAGAAGCTAGCCTCGTTCAGGGTCCCATTTTAACATGGTTAACGCCTGTCAGAATACGAATCACCCAGACCCCTCAATCTTGGCGTGGCGTAGCTGCATACAAAACAAGCTAATTCAGCAGGGTGCAGATTCGCACTTGGTGAAAGATATTTTTCAGACCACTGTCTGGCAGAGATAACATTCGGAGAAAATTTCTCCAAGTAAACGTCAAAACAAAGCCGTAAACCTTGATTCCCAAACGCAAGGCAAAAGTTTTTTAGAAAAGAATTAAGGATTTTGTTTAAAATACTAAAAATATGGATTCAAGCTTTACCAGAAAGAGGGGTACGTTAACAAAACAAATTAAACTTTAAACACCAACTTGTGTAAGGCAAATAACTTTAAAATTTAAAAAAATTGACCTTAAGGGTCAACTTAACCAGAAATTAAACATTAAGTAAACAAGTTAAGATTAAGTGTTAACTAAACAAAAAAAATTAAATGGTTAACCAAACTACTTTAAGAAAAAAGAGAAAAATGATTACTCAAGCAACTTAAATTCACAGTTAACCAAAACTGCCAAAAATTAAATGACAACAATTACTTTTCAACAGGGCAAAAAAAATTAAGATCAACTAAAATAAAAAAAATTAATAACTTTTAAGTCTGATAACAGAATTAAGATAAATCATTACAATTAAGATATTTTAATTCAGTAACTGAAGTACAGCTAAGTATGTATTACATAACAAGACGCTGAGCGTTAAATTAAGTTCGCTGCATATCTGGACTTGCAATTGGCCTGCCTCTAACCTCCCCACAATTCGCCACTTCATTCCATCATCTAAATGTTGGTGGTTACTCATTTTTACTGTTCCGATGTGAATTTAACTGATTGCTGCAAGATAACACCAAGAAATTCGCCGAGGTGTGCTAGGGAACGCAATCCGTCTTACCATCCACGCGCTTATAAAAACTGTTTTTTCCTGGCTTCGCCTTCACACACGTGTACGATTACGTATTTGCCGTAAAAGACTTGCATTTTTATCTAGAAGCAGTGGTTTTTCCTTCAGTTCAGTTCTTTTCATGCAATTCGATAAAATATGCAAATTCTCTTAATTTATTTCACCAATGTATATTAAACAATTCAGAACAAAAGATATTTTTATTTACCTATTGCTTCTGAGAAGAGTTTAGCTGATGCCATGCCTGCCTACGTCATCTATGCTTAGATTCAGCCATGATTTGAATGGGTTAGATCATTTGAGAGCTGAAAAGAATGTTAGAATTATCTGCTTGAACGGTATGGTGCTTACGTACAGAATTTTTATATAAACTAGCTCGCATTTACGTTACACATGCAGAAAATCACGAAAACTACCATTCAGCGAGCACATTCCCCAAGAATCCATGATGGAACTTTCATATCATTTCCAATCACTATAGAAAATAATTCGTATTACGTTACACATGGAGAAAATCACGGAAACTGCCATTCAACGAGCCTATTCCTCGTGATGCACTGCTGTAATTTCAAGTCATGTCGGTGGCAGTTTGGTCAGCTTTACAATATTCATGCAAATGTTAGGAAGTTCTGATGACGTAACAAATATAATGTCACTTACACATGTTTTACTCTTAGATAAAAAAAAGAAGAAACACATGAGAGATTATTTTCTTTACTGAATAAGAAATTATCATCAAAGTGATTTCGAGAGAGTTTGGAAGTATCTGTTCTTAATATTAGTGCTACTAAAAAAGTTTCTTTTTCCCTTTTGTTTTTTAAATTTTAGAGGGGTGCATAAGCGAAGAGTTTATCAGAATTTGCGGCAGAATTTGCATTTTAGAAGAATCAGTATTTGCGGAGGAAAGTTAAAAGTTTAAATTTCATAAACTACTAAAAATTGGATCCAAAAATTAAACTTTACATTCGCTTGTGCCCTGCACTGGCTCCCATTCCTTCAGAAACAGTGGATCATAGATAAGTTAAGTATAATGAAAAAATGTCTCGAAAAAAGAAGAAATAGAAATTTTCAACAATTATATAATTGAATACTAGATTAGAAACGAACCTTATTAGTCATATAATTGTGACGAACGCCGTAAAGCAGCAAAACGTTTTAAAATGCTGGAGTAGTAAAATAAATAAACTCTTCAGGAAAGTCACGGTGTAAAATGCATTTGAATAAGTTTTACATCTAAAGGAAGAATCAACTTATTACATATGTTACGGATTTCATATTTATTTAGCCATTTATTTAGAACTGTAATTAAAATTGTCTTATTTTCCCGTGCAATGCAGACGATTTAACTACCTCGGAAAAGTGAAAATACAAGAGCGAATGCGTTTAATACTTAATAAATAAATATATTGTAATTACTGTTGCAATCCAAAAAAATTCAGAAAAATCGAGAATGTTCTAGTAAATAATTAAAAAAGCTTATAAAAGCCGACTTGAAGCACCTCAGTTCAGTTGTAGCTGTTTACACCGAACTGCTGTTTGTTTACTTAATGCTGTGATTGATTGTAGCGAATACGCTGTGAGACTAGATTAATCTTATCCGTTTTGAAATGAATTCTGTTTAACGCTTGATATATTGTGATATTGTACGACGATACTGAGGAAAAATTTCAGTGTTTTGTTTTATTTCTTGTAAAAAGAATAAATTTGTTAACTTTTTAACGACTGGTGCATTCAATCCATTATGAACCCGTACGCACGCAACAATTTTTGGTGTCAGAAGTCGGATTTTTGAATGCCAACTACACGAGCAATAGAAGAACAATTTAAGCAATTTATGACAGCCTTTGCTGCATTTAAAGAAGAAATTAAAGCTGGCCATTATATGACAAGACTTGACCTGACATCAGGATGTTTTCAAATAGCAGTAAAACCCAAAGATGTAGAAAAAAACGGCCTTTATAACAAAATCAGGCGTGTATGCCTTTTTGAGAATGCCTTTTGGCTCAAGCGAAGCTCCGGCTACATTCCAGATGGTGATGGAAGACCCATCCTAGGCAAAAGTACATTTATATATTTAGATGACATTATTATCACAAATGAAACTGTCGACGACCACATAGAGCATTTAAAAGAAGATTTTTCTTTAAATGAAGCCGGTCTCAAGTTGAATCCCAAGAGATGTAAAGTTGCGGCCAAGGAACTTAGACACATTGGGTGTAAAATTTCTAAAAAAGGGGTAGAAACAGATAATTCTAAAATCTTTGCAATCAAGAGTTATCTGCCTCTTAAAACTGCGAAAAATTAAGAAAATTCTTTTGATCATGCGCTCATACTATCGATCCTCTATAAAAAATTTCGCGAAGTTAGTTGAACCCTTGCTGGTTCTTAAAAGGAGCAAAACTAGGTTCACGTGGACGGCAGAGGCGAACACTGCTTTCGAAGAATTAAAACACTCGTTAATCAATGCCCTAGTATCCAAGTTTCCGAAAGGCGACCAAAATTTAGCAATCGCTGCAGGCGCCTCTGATTTCGCAGTCGGTGCTGTCCTTTCGCAAAACGGGCAGCCAATTGCTTATTGAAGTAAAACTTTGAATCAGACTCAAAGAAATTATACCGCGACGGAAAGAGAAACTTTCATCGTCTTATTAGCATGCAGAAATTTCGGGTTGACATTGGAAGCTCCCCGGTGATAGTTTATTCAGACCATGCGGCAGTTGGTCGGTTGTAGTCCGAAAAAAATCTTTCATCCTGGCTTATACGCTAGACGTTAAAGCTCCAGAAGTACAGTCTGGTAATTAAACACTCGGGAAGGAAAATGTTGTCGCGGATGCTCTATCAAAAATTAAGATTCATGGAGAGGGGAATACTGTCAAATGTACGATGTTAACCTCGAAAATAATTGAATCCCATGAAAAAATCATTACAGAATTAAAGACGGACCCTGAATTCAAAAACATATATGCATATCTCGAAGACCCCGAACATTTCGAGCTTGCCGACATTACGGCAATCATAAATAGAGCAGTATATATAGTATTAGTAATATAAAAAGTAATATCTGATAACGGTAAACAATATTTCAGTCAGTTATTTGAAAATTTTTGCACAGGCATACGACATCTGAAAATGGTACCTTATAGGCTGCAATTGAATATAGCGGAACGCGTAAAAAATATTGTTAAAATTATTTGGTGATACGTAAGAATTATCATGACCGTTGGGATAGCTGTATGAATGAATTAGCCTTTGCACTGAGAACGGCGTAGCATGATACTACGCAAAAGACCCCTGCAGAACTCTTTTTTAGGAGGAACAATTTTAACTCCCTTAGATTAAACTCTTTTTTGTGCAACAAAGGCAAGAATAATTTAATTTGAAGAACATTCAGGAAATAATAGATAAGCTCAGATTCAGCTATACAGAAACAAAAGTTATATTCTTATAAGAACAGACGGCAGGTGGAATATATTGTAGCTCAAGAAGTACTGAAAATTAAACATTCTTTACCATCTGTGCCAGAAAATAAAGTGGCGAATTTCGAGCCCAGGTTTGAAGGACCGTCTGTTATTGAAAATATAAAATTTACGACTTTATATTTAAATTATGCGAATGGGCAGATAACGGTGGCTAACGTTGATCAAGTAAAACCGTATTACAGCAAAACTTATTTTTAAGTTTTAAGAGACCTTTTTTAGGAACTTGGAAGCGAACGAAGAGGTACGCAAATGGGAAAGGAGGTCATTCCACCTGGCTTTGCTGCCTTAAGAACGTTATAGACCTCCCCCCTCCAGCCACAAACGTCCAGAGACCCCAGAAACAGTTAATAGGACAGAAAAGAAGCAAAAGAGAGAAAAACAAAACAGAAAACCACTTATAAACACCAACAGGTAATACAAACACACAACATTCAAAAACCAAAACGTACTGCAGCCACCAGGATGTATAAAGGCCAATGATAGTTAGATATCCAGGGAAAGCTACTACCAATTTCGCACAAAAAAAAAGCGCCTTTACAAGGATCATCACCGATTTAGTCACTGAGACACTAGTTCTCAGCCACTTTTTTCTCTTTTCCTTCCCTTTTTCCCTTTTTTAACATCACATATTTAATAGTATTAAACTTTCGAAGTTAAATTTATAAGTAGTCTAATTATGCATTATCTCAAAGAATTCTAAGTGTGGAAGAGTTCAAAGCATATAATTATTAACATTGGTGAGGTTCTCCATGTTTTTTAAACACTAACCTAACCAATAATAAAATTAACTGGCCCTTAAAAACAAGAAGTACAAACACAATTCCATTAAAAAAAAAAAAACACAAAATTTACATAAATACATAAGTTTCTCTCGGATAAGCTGCAGCACTGGAAAATACAATTATGCAAATATAAAACATAAAACACATGTACAAAATTAGATTGAAACAATATCAAGGATCCAGAGGGAACCATTGCTCATACAATAAAACACATTTCTATAAAACAAACACTAAACACAAAGTATCAAAATATCACAATCACTCAACAAAGCTCCAAAAATAAAACATGTCATTAACACACACCAATTAAAATCATCAATATTAAAAAAAATAGAAAACATTATTACATACACAATACAATCGAAATCACAATAATCACAAAGCAACATAAATACTCATGCTATACATTTCAAATTGAGAATGGGCACAGTACATCAGAGAAATCTTATTTCATAAATCAATTCAAACTCAGCCTGATCAATTATCTTTCAATCCAAACACCGTTAGATCCATTACATATATTGCTAAAGCTTAAATTCATATTCCAGAGCATTACACACAAAACATATGTTAATTGAAATAAATAACAACATCCAAAATTCAGTAGGAACTATTGCCCATATAAAAATTATACATCAATAAAGACTATCTTTAAATACAAAGATTAAAATAACACAGTCTTTCAATAAATTACCATAAATAAAAAACTTAAAATCATAAGAATATACAAATTAAAATCATCATAGTTAAAAACATTATTTAATTAAATTAAGACTCCACATTCTAATTTATGACTATTAATGTGGCTCAGGACGGCCTCAACGAAGTCAACATGTTCTCGTACGTCAATAAATGTGTTACCGATGATGCCATATTTTCTGCGTACTTCCTTAAAAATACTGCATTTATACAAAAAATGATCCCCGTCTGCGACAGTTTTGCATGTTGGACATTGGTCACAGTCTTGAATTTTAAATCTCTTTAAATAAACGGGGAAACGGCCATGGCCAGTCAGAAACTGATTCACATCAATGTTTCCATGAACTATCATCTTCTTCTTTATTTGTATAAATTTTAAGTGTCCTTTATTTCTGTCCGACTTCAGCCACTGATCTTTCCATTCTCTTATAGAGTTCGCCAAGATGAGCCCGTCTGCTCTCCTTTTTGAGCCTGGGACTTCAATACATTTTGCAGAACTTGAGAGTGCGGCCTCTTTGGCCAACACATCCGCTCTCTCATTACCCTGGAAGCCAACATGAGCTCTGACCCAGTGAAATTTCACTTTGGCCTTTTGTATAATATTCTCATATAGATTCTTGATATTAAATACAATTAAATTGGTCGAAATAGGGCAGTTCATAACTTGAAGCAAAGAGAGGCAATCGCTGTAAACGTTGACAACTGAGGACGCTGGCAAATTATTATTAATATATTCCAGAGCTTTTTTCAGTGCACAGCTTTCCGCTTGAAATACGGAGTTGTAATCATTAAGTCTAAATTGCTCATGATAAATCTCACAACCGTAATAATATACTACGAAAGCCGCACCAATTTTACCTTCAATACCCGAACCGTCCGTATAAACATCATACATTCCAATAACGGGTAGCTCTTTATCAAATTGACATACCACGTTATTCGCCGGGTGAACCAATAATCTATTGAATCGTTCATAAGAAGTTCTTGTGATCAGCTCATCATCGTAAAGTAAAAAGTCTTTTCTTCCATCTCTGAGGAGAAATTTTTCATAAAAGGTCTTATAAAGAATTGAGAGAGGCGGAGTGCCGGCCAAGACGCATAGAACCTCAGTCGAGACCGTCCTGAAGCCACGCGTCATCGCCAGGCACCAGCTCCTTTGGATTGTATCTAATTTAGAGCGAATACGACATAATTCCCCTGCTCTGGACCCCCAAGAACCTATGCCATACATTATTATGGGAATGATGACATTTTTATAAATTTCATAAATAATCTTATGTTTAATATTGAGAGTACAGGCAGAGAAAGTCCTTTTATAGAATAGGAGGATATCATTTGTTTTTCGATTTACCTCTTTAAAGTGCTCTGCATAAGTAAGTCTAGAATCGATACGAACCCCAAGATATTTGAGGGAATCTACAAATTTAATTCTTGTACCCATATATCTCAACTGAGGGTTTCGACACTTTCTTCCGCCTTTGGGGAAAAACAGTGCTTGAGTTTTTTCCCAACAAAATTTCAGTCCTTCCTTCATTCTCCACTCCTCAAATATGGGTATAATCATTTCAAAAAGTCGCTCAAGTTTTTCAAGTGAGTCTTCTCGCATAAGAATCAATATATCATCAGCGTAGGCAATAACATGAGTATCCTGAGGAAAATCTTCCTTCAATAACTTATTAATTATCAGGTTCCAGAACAGGGGCGCACTACAAGAGCCCTGTGGGCACCCTTTATAAATCTCTACTTCTGCATCATCTTCATTTCTGAAATTAATCGCATTATAAACTATCCTTCTATTTTCAAAATAACTCAGATAACATGCAATAATATTGCGAGGCAAATTCAACTCCACCATAGTCTGCAACAGAGACATCCAACTTATAGAGTCAAATGCTGAGGATATGTCCAAAGACAAGGCCACAATATGCTTCATTGGTTTATTTTCCGTAATATAAGTCGTAACATCGAACAGAGCGCTATCAGTGCTCCGTCCGGGTAAAAAACCATACTGTCTCTCACTCAAGTGATGATTCTTCAGGGCCAAGTAGAGAATTCTATTAGCGAGGATCTTATCAAATGCCTTTCCTATAAAATTTAGCAAGACAATAGGGCGCAGTTTACCATTTGGCTTAGGGATGAGTATCAGCCGGCCCCTCTTCCATGCATCCGGGAACAGGTGCAACTGTAGGCACTTGTTAAAAAGAGAGCAGAAAAAATCAGGAAATGAATAGTAAAGGATCTTTAGAATACCGGCGTGTATTCCATCCGGACCAGGAGCACTTCTGTTCCGGAGACCAGCAATTACCCATCTGACTTCCGCATCCGTGATATCTGAATCATTCGAATCAATATTGCTTAGCCTGTCTCTAACATTTTGAAAATCCTCATAAGAGCCTAGATCAAAAGTATCGGCTACAAGCCTCTCATTAATGCCTTTTTTATTATTGGGGTCTATTCCCTCGGGAATTTTGACCAAACTCCTATGTTTACTTTTCCTTGTAGCAATTTTCAAAAAATTGTCATAATAAACGCTATTCTTCAAAAAATTCTCGTTAATATACCGTCGTTTAGTTCTTCGTATAGTTCGCTTGTAAACCGCCAGCTCTCTTTTATAATCAGTCCTTCTACGGTCTCTCTCCCCCAAGGAAATCCCAGGGGTCTGGAATCTTTTTCTTAGGGCTCGAATACGCCTCCGTAGAGTGGCCAATTCATTATTCCACCAAGTGGAAACTACCTTGTTTTTTGGTTTCGAGCCTAATTTTCTCCGAGCGTGAGTCTCCAAATCATCCATAAATCGGTCAACTAAATCATTGAGTTCGCTGGTAAGATGGATATGTTTTAATTCTTCACAAAATTTGATCATATTATTCCTATAACTCTTACAAAATTTCTGAACTCTTATTATATTTCTGGTAATTACAATATGACAAGCATTTATGCTGTCATCCTCATCTTCAAAGATAATATATTTGTGGTCACTAAGTGACTCTTCCTCGGAAATTTTCATGCTTAAAGTATTACAATCAAAATCTGAGGTAACCATAACAAGGTCAGTATACCCCTCGCCAACTGTTGAAGAAAAAGTGGGGGGAGAATCATTTGTGTTCAGAAGAACCAGGCCAGTAGCAATAAGAAAGTCAAATACCAAGTTTCCCCGAGGGTCTATCATAGGAGAACCCCAAGAGGTATGTTTGGAGTTGAAGTCACCGAAAATTACAAAATTTTCATATCTTGCACACACATCCTCCAGATTGGCCAAATGTATCGAGACATCCTCTGCGGGAGAGAAGTAGCAGCTGATGACACCCATTCTCCCTCCTCTGTAAACAGAAACACTTGTAATCTCGTCTGACTCATAGTCAAAGGTGCTCTGGACGTTCTCATTCAGAATTACTATGGCGGTACGACCTCCTTTCCTCATTGCCACACGCCATCTGCTCTGACAAAATGCCAGGCCTTTGTCAATCAAGTAGGGCTCTTGTAGGCATAAAATATCTGGTGTAAACCCCAAGATATTATTTAATACCGGGAACTGGGCCGCAGCAGCATAGCAATGGTTAGCATTGAGGCTAACAATTTTCATATTAAAATTTTTTTGGATAAAATTAGACAATATTTAAAATCAGCTATATACAAGTTTGTATCATAAAATTCAGTAATTAAAATCAGATTCAGTAAAATCACTAAAACAGTATTTAAAAACATATATACAAGTATATTGGGACCCGAATCCGAAACATGTTTAATTTTGCAAATCCACATCAACATCTAAGTGATCTTTTATAAATTCTATTTCGCTGATATAGCAATTACAATTCTTATCAGTAGCCTTATGATTTATATCAAATTTCGTTTTATATTTATTATTAGAAAAGTCGCAGTTGACACACCTAGTTGACTTTTCAGTGCAATCTTTTCTCAAGTGTTCCCCTGAGCATTGAGAGCAGCATTTATCGCTTTTACAGAATCTTTTGGTATGTCCAAACGACCAGCAGTTTGTGCACTGTCTTGGTCTTATATACAGTTTTGTATCATATAACTTCCATCCATTCAAGATCCTTTCCCTGGCAATGATATCACCTTGACATCTGGAATCGACAGAAAAGACTCGGTGCGAAGCATTGTGTTTAGTTTCCAAATCAAATAAGTGCCTGGCACATTTTTTATCACACACACAGTCCTTATATAGGGACTGAGCCAAACTCTCATTGTCCAACGCCTTATCCACGTTATAAATAATAATTTTTGGCCTAATGAACCTTTTTCTCCTTGTAAAAATTCTCGAATCCAAATTTTTCTCTTTTATAGCTCCCTCTAGCTTCAATACTTCACTTTTGTTAGCAAGTCTCAGTCTTAAATCTCCATTTTCAAATCTTCTAGCTTTGTGGATATGGATTCCTAGGTCTTCAGGATCAATCTCACCAGCCATCTCATCAAACACATCCACGTCAGGAGCCATAGGTTTCAAAGTAAGCTCTTCAGATCCTTTAATTTCCATCGTCTTTTTGCAGTCCATTTCAACTCTTGATTTTTCAAATCCTTCTACAACAATGCCCTTTAAATCATTAATATCATCTCTTATGTCTTTGATTTCGTGACTGGTATTGTACTTAAGTTCCATCTCTAAAATTTCTAATCTTTGTGCTGTTGCCAACTCCAGTATCTTATCTAGCCCAGAAGTGATCTTATCTGGTAGTGCGACACCTATTTTTCTCTGCGCTCTTATTTTATCGACTACCTTGTAGAGCTCTTTCACAATTTCATTAATGCTCTGCGACTCGCGCAAGATCTTATCGAATACATCTTCATCACGTGAATCGTTCCTATCGGAACCTGCCATGTTCCGGGGATCGGGCTCCAATATGTCAAAACTTTAAAACATATATGCAATAGTCATGAAGATAAAAACAAAGTTAAAATACAAAACTTCTCCAATTCTTTAAAAATCCAAAATTAGTGTTTACCTCAAATTTCACTAAACTCCAATGGTTCACCTCACAGGATCCCATACACATATTCTATTAAACACAGAGTAACATTGTCACATAGACAAACACACATAAACACATTAACATTCTACAATACAAATAAAAATGATCGCAAGACGAATTCTGCACAATTTATATCACAGAAACATATACGTATTCACTGCATCCAAACAAACAAATTACACAAATTTCCATGATGCAATTAAGACTCTAAGCTATAAAATAAATTCATGCAGTAGTAAAACACAAATGTATTGCATAATAAAACTATCAAACATTTAATTTCTACAATAATAGGATCAGCATTCACTTTCATAACTATAATTCATGTAAATTACAATTAGAAATAAGCAAGATGCTTAAAACACCTTAAATCTAAATAAAATTCGTTAAAAAAGGAGAAAACCAACTTTTACTCAATAAAATCGCTATGCCGCACAAAACAGACAATTCGACCAACCGGCCAAAAGACAAAGTTGATTGGTGCACCAAAAATCGAGTATTCTCACCTGGGTGCTGTGGAATCAAAATCTGAAAATTTTTCACATGGCAGAAAGATTTAACAGAAACGTGCAAAACACGAAAGTTTCAACAGTAAACAAACGGCGGCCACAGTAAGCCTAACCTCTCTTGAAGTTTTAAAAATACAATATCTCAATAAATACAAGCAGTAAGACCGTGCTTTTTCACAAGTAAGTACTTTAGACAATAAAGATTCATAGTATTAAATCAGATTCAATATGCACACAAGATGAAAAGATATATAAGTAAAAATAAACGAATCATATGCAAATGAGCTCTCCCGTGAACGCCGAAGTTTCAAATCTTCGTTTCTTGAAAAATACGTACTCCCTTGTAATAACAAGCATATTTTCAGCAACCGGAACGCTCCAATGATGGAAATAAAGCACTTTTAAACACACAATTTCAGTAATTACCAAAATAAAAGCGATTTACTCAGAGCACTCACACAAACCAACCAACATGGCTGCTGCCACCAGTTGCCACCTCTCAACGAAGAGGTACTGATGTTGATACCTCGCAGTTTATTCTCCCAGCAGAGGAAAGCTTTCATCGAATGGAAGGCTAACAAAGCAAGTTCCGCCGCAACGAAGTCCAGGGCCAGTGGAGAAAAGGAAGCTTTCATCGTATGGAAGGCCAGTAAAGCAAGTTCCATCGCGAGCAGTCCCAGGTTCAGGAAAAAAGAATCACCAACCATGACGAAAAGGAGAACAGTTCCATCACAGATGAGTCCGGACTCAACGAAGAGAACCTCATCAGACGTTCGAGCTACCTATTGACAATCGCCCCAAGAGAGGCCAGACAAGATCCAGAACGAAGAAATCTGAGGAACAAAAGGTCAGCAGAGTCTACATCCATGTCGCTTCCGCAGACAAGTCCAAAAAGAGGGTACAAGACCCAGAGGAAAGGAGGACCCCACAAGAAGTCAACCGCACAGCCGATTACTAGAATCCTCAACCGGAAAGAAAATCAGCCCGATTTATCGCTAAAGATTTTAAGAGGAAGGAATGAGAGGAAGAATTTAAGAGGCTGGCCTAGAAGGAAAGCCTGAATTGTCCAAGTTGGGGATAATTTATCCATAAAAGAATGAAAGACTTCAGAAAGCAAATAGAGAAGTGAAAATTTTCTATGTTTTCTGATTTTGAATTGAAATTTAATTTATATCATTTTGTTCAAAGTTGCTTTTTCTCAAGCGAGAACAATTGTTAGATGCTGCTAAAAGCAAGATTTTTTTTCCAATTCGCATGTTCGAGAGAAAGTGTACTGTAAATATATTTTAGTTTGAAGAACTTGAATTTACGATTTAAATGAGTGTAAACTAGAAGTTAAAGTTAAATTTTTCGAAAAAGATTGTAAGCTATGTACAGCAACAGTGTTATGTTTTGATGTAAAATGAATCTGAAAATGTTACTATGTTAAATGTGTAAAATGTTCGTACTGAAAGTAAAATTTTATTGAATGTAAAAGTGTTTTAAATTTTTAATTTTGTTTAAATGAAATATTTCAGAGAAAGTTAACAGAATGGATGTGTTACGCGAAATCTTAAAACACTTTCGCTCGTGTACTACACTATGTGTAGTATTGATATTAAGGTGTCCTTTTAGGTCTGGAGTGTCTAGATTTTATTTTTACTTTTAGTAAGTTGGCTAGATGGTAGTGTTGTTTGTTTCAATGCAACATTTACACGCTCGCATGTTTACAGTACAAACTTCTGGAGAGTGTTGGGGATAAAAGTATGAGTGAATGAAATGTGATTGAGGGCCAAATGAGCGTAATAAAATGTTAATTTTTGGGAAAGTGAAAAATATTTTCTCCGTATAGAGCACTAATACTTTTTCTTTCCAGATATATTAGAAGGACGAGATAAATTTTCATCATGATTCAACTTACACAGATGATGTATGTAGCTCCAGCTTGAAGCAAGAAAATTTGTAAAATAATTATTTTTATCTTAGTTTTAACTTAAGTTTTACTTTTACGTTTAGATCACTTTGAGTTGTTTTTGATCAAAATTGGCCTGTAAGGAAGTTAAAACTTCGATTTTCAGTAATGTAACTGTGTTGAAAAAATCTAAACTTTAAAAAGGTTAGAAAGTAAAATTCAAAGAGAGTTTTTCTAGAAATTAAAGCTCTCAACGAAGTCGTTGTGAGACCTTTTTGTTTGAGTACTTAAATTCGGTGGGGAAAAATCTAAGGTTTATTTTAATTTTATAACAGTTATCTTAATTTCAAAGTGCTTTCCTATCAATTGTTGTTTCCACATACAACTCCCTACCAGAATACGTTTTTAGAGTCGCGTTGAATGCAAATGAGTCAGAAGTAGTATATAAAGAAGTTTCAACTTACGTCGAGAGAGAGAGAGTAAAGAACCCTACAAAGTTAAACCGCTTCCTTCTTTATGTCTCCTTATATCATATCTCTGAAGATTCAGCTTAACATGGTCTCATTACTTCCACTGCTTTTAAATCTTAACGCAAGTAGAGAATGTACTGCGTTAGGATTGGGTGGTGCACTTAGGTCCTAACATCATATATAATAAGCATATCAAAGAGGAATCCATAAGATAACTTAAAATATCTTATTGTTAGATCGACCATCGAAAGCTTATCCTTAGGATGTTGCATCAAGGCAAAGGGCAAGGATCGCAACTCACACACATGTCCATCTATCCATAAGCTAGCCTAAGATAGCTTAGTATTCTGTGGATTTCCCAGGGGATTATCCTTAGGATGTTAAATTCATCAGATAAAAGGAAAGAACCATAACTCACAAACACTTCCGAATATCATTTAATGAAGATTTGAAAGTTGAATCCATAAGGATACCTCAATGCTACGCCTGTCCGCTAATGTTAATCCTTAGGATGTTACATTAATCTGGCAAAAGATAAGGATAATAAGTCGTACGCACGTTCGACTATCCGTATGATAATATACAGTATCTCAATGCTTCATCGATTTTCCAGTGGCTTATCTTTAGGATGTTACATTAATCAGGCAAAAAGAAAAGATCGTAACTCATAACAGACACGTCTGAATATCACTTAATGAGCATATCAAAGACAAATGCATAAGATAATCTTTGATACTTTACTGCTCCATCTATTTCCTCCTGGCTTAGCTTCAGGATGCTGGACCCCACCAACGGTGAGTGGTGAAGTTGCTAAACACTAATAGTTAGGTCCGGGGTTCAAATTCGGCGAATGGGCTGGCTGCATGGGAGTTTTCGTAGTTTTACCCATTATAACGCATATACGAATCAGTTTCCTTTAGAAAGTCCTCCATAAAGACATTCCCCCTAGGCAGTTAGCCCTCGAATGCTCCAGTCGAATAATATTTAATGGGATATTCAAGAATATTTTAGTGCTCCCCAACGATATTTAAACAACAAACTTCTTATTATTCTTAATGTTAACCGTGTGCGAAACAGATATAAGTAAGAATGTTCATTAAAAACACGCCAAAGCGCAAAAGTTAGAGATACTAAAGCAACAAAATTCACGTAAGTTGCATAAATTTGTGGGGCTAGTTTCGAAGGCTTAAATAGAAGCAGAAGCTCAAGAGATAAGCTGAACAGCTGAAGAAGAGAGTTCTTTCAAACTTTCGAATATATTCCTGCAAATTTCTGCAACTGACGCAGATTCTTGTTGCTTTAGTATCTCCAACAAATACTGATCTGATGTTCCACAGTTTATACAGAAAGTTTATTTCCTAAGTCCTTGCATGTTAAAACACGCTTATGAGATTAAGGCCCTTGTTTAAATTTATCGTAAACTTACTTATCGTTAAATCGTACACTTTACGTACAACCTATTCCCATTTTCTCGAATTCTTCAAATGGCAGCTTTGTTACTGTATTTAAAATAACACCTACTGTACGGTATAAATTATATGCAAAAAAAAGTGATACAGTACATTTTTGGTACGTTATTTAGATGAAAGAGAAAAATTAGGAAAAAAAAATAAGGATACGCCAACATTGGTAACAAAAACGATAACTCTGACCAAGCAGATCGCTATACATTGAAAATCAAGATTGTTTTATTTCAGCTACAACTGTAATGCTTTATTGTTGATGTGATAGTGGTTAAATTATTAATTTCTTAAAAAATATCTTCTTAACCTTCTTGTACTTCCAATGAAATCTCATTTTCATACTTAAATAGAAAGCACAAAAAACACATACAAAAAACACTTAACTAAAGAAAGAAAAAGAAAGAAAATCCTGATATGGCTCAGAATTTAAGAGTCGCCGAAAAGGGTTTGCTAAGTTTTTTCTACTCTCTCGCTGAACTTGCAATCTACCACTTTGCTGTTGTACTCACTCCTGCTAACGCATTTCGTTTTGTGTTTTAGCTTTATTATTAAGCATCATTTTCTTCGCTTTTTTGCCATATACAATTCAACAGCCAAGACTACAAAAGTTTTAAAAGCACCATGTGTTTAGAATTCCCGACGAAGTGTTAAGTGTTGGCATACATTTTTCTATTTTTTTTTCAGTTTTTTCTCAGTTTATCATATCAATGTCCAGTTTTCTTAGTAAGATGGTTTACAAAACTTTTTTTGTCTTTTCATGATTAACGCTTTGTGAGTTAAATTTATTAATTAAATATCACGTTATTCGCACTTAAGCTGCATAAAATTTACCTGAATAATAAGATCACAAAATATTTTAAAACAGCATATCTTTAGAATTTCCGATATACAGCCTAGCACGCTGGAGATAACAATGTTTCAGCCCGCACATTGTTGCCACTGCTAGCTTTCAGATCATTATGTTTGTTAAAAATTCATTAAAGTTTTACAAAATAGGGAATATAAAATTTGAAATTTAAGCTTCTGGCTTCCACGTGCACATGCTCGTGTACAGAACTACGTTATTCGAAATTTGATAGCCATAAATGCCATCGCTTTTTCACAGTGCGAGAAACCTACATACATTCATGTAGATTCTTCATGATTAAATTTCTTTATAAGTAATAAAGTGGGATAATATTTCGTGGGAAAATTTGAAAACTGATTCAGTCATTTAAAGTAATACGTCGGGAAACCAGTTTCGAGACTAATAGCTTATTCGGGCTTACGCAATTTTGGGCTACAAACACGAAAATATTTATATTTTAACTACAACTAAACAAAGCTTAACTAGTGTTACTAGTGGCGTAACAAAAATACAAATACTTAAATATTCACAAAACACTTAACGTCTTACTAAACCGTGTGCAGCTATTGCGGCTTCTAGTCACTATGAGCTAACAAATATAAAACCACTCATGGGAAATACATCCGCTCATGGGTAGGATATAAAAAGCTTTTCATCGAATTGCTACAACTATCTCTAAGGTATAAATTTGTTCGCTATTTAAACGCAACTTACTCTAACGCTGAAGGTACCGGAAGAAGTAGAAGCTGCACGAAAAAATTAACATAAAAATAATATATTAGCTAAGAGAAACCTCACATATGTTCAATATATACGGAATAAAGAGAGTATAATATGGTGCTACTACGTGTTAGCATTAGAATCTGCTTTACTATCTCAGACCAAGCATATTTATTGTTATATATACCAATCTCATTAATTATATTTTTCAAGATCTGCACCAAAAATCTGTAGGGAATGAAACTTTGACGGCTTTCGGTGTTATTAAAATTTTCGAGTTGAGCATAGTTAATGGCGCATAAGGTATGAAACAATCAATTTTACTTGTTTGACCAATAAAGTGAAAGCTAGGAAGTGAAGGAATGTTTTGTGGTTAAATATGGCGTGCGTATAAACTCGCTGAATCTAGCTCGGCCAATGCCACCAGGCGTTGTTGCATGTCATTAGAGACGTCATTATTCGGTCGTGACGTCATAATGTTGGTTCTTTTAATGTCGGGTTATACTCTGATTCATTACGCTAATGTGATATCTGGAAATAATCCTGGAAACAGCTATTTGCATGAATTACCATTAAATGGTAGAACCCGCCACT
The DNA here is from genome assembly GCA_000611955.2 of Stegodyphus mimosarum. Taxonomy (NCBI): domain Eukaryota; kingdom Metazoa; phylum Arthropoda; class Arachnida; order Araneae; family Eresidae; genus Stegodyphus; species Stegodyphus mimosarum. The sequence continues at coordinate 928,291 of KK115682.1, forward strand.
CGACCGAGGGGAATCAAATCTAATGGGACACAGTGGATTGAGCAGCGCGCACATATTTTGGGCATTTTCCCAGAAAGCGAGATTCAGATTTGATTTCCGTGCAATACTGCAACTTCTACGAGGCTGACAATGTTGATTCGTCAGGAACACAAATCTGAAAATCTATAAAATTCACGCCCAGAATAGGCAGCTTAAAATATGACCAATACAAAAGCAGTCAAAATGAAGAACTGGTGGCGAATTTCTTAGTTAAAGAAATTTTCGAATGCAGTGTTTAACAATTTTCGACATGTATATAATGAGGCATAATGAAATTTTTAAATATACAGGAGGCAGATTAACTGAGCTATGAATTAACCAAATCCTTTATCTGATTAAAATAAAAGGTTTATTACTGCGAAACTATGGAAAATTACTATGGCAAACCATCAGCGTAAAACAAAATTGCCTACGAAGAATGCAAAAGACAAAAAAGGGGGAAATAAGTGTAGGGTAAAAGGAATAAGATAACAGCCTGTCGTAGCATTTTGGAGTAGCTTTTACTCTTAGGCGAACATAATTTAATTGTAGGTAATCGGATAAACAGTGTTAAAAAATGTTTTAAAAATATTCTGACTGACTTTCTTACGCGAGCTTGAACTTAATAACATTGCTAGCATTCATCCTTTTAGTTTTTCATATCTAATATTGTTTATTCTTCCATTATTTGCATTGCTTTCTTTGTATACTCGATACTTATATTTTTCGAATACTAATTTCATTAGGTAATCAAATGAACTTTTTTGCATGATAAAAGTGCTTAAAATAAGGTAAATTTTAATACCACTTTTCGGTTAATCATACTCTCTTATTTCTTATTCATCACTCCGTTATTTTTCAAATGCTTTTAGATTAATCATGATATTGAATGAACCGTGATGCTGTTTCAGGTTAATCGGAAAAGTAACCGTATTATGCATCTACAATATGTATCATCAATGTTAAAATTTTAATTTGTTTGCTGTTAATGAATTACAAGCTGTTATAACAAGAATACTTTATTTACAAGTATTAACAGCATACTAACGGCCGAGTAGTCAAGTCGTTAAACGTTGATCGTTCGACCAGAAGTTAATCTCGATAAACGAGCTAACTACATGGTTGTGTTCATAACTTCTCCGTGTGTAAAGTGAATACTAGTCAATTTCCCCTTGAAAGTCTTATCGCAAAAAGTCCTCCAACAACGCTTTATTTCCTTTAGTGAATAGTTATCATGTGCTTTTCTATAATTAAGCAAATAAACCGTAATGAATAATTTTGGACAGAAAATTTCGTATTATATTACCAATGATAAATGCTTTCATTTGAATGATGAATCAGAACTGTCAACCGCTTAGTTCTCGCTTACGTTCTCAACCGCTTAGTGATAGCATTCATAACATATATATAAAATTCGCTACGTATACTAAATCCTAAAAAATACAGTGTTTTCATGAAGCATGTGTGTAATTTCATATTACTCTCTAACATAAGGGGCCATCAAATTTTTTTCTTCTGAAGGCATTGCTGCAGGATGTGAGTGCATCATCGATGTAGTATATAAGCAGCGACATCTTGACTTTCGTCTATTTCCGAATATTGTGTGGAAAATGTTGGAACGTTAATAATAGTGGCATTATTATCAAATGTGTCCAAACATGCTGTTGACTGCCGAAGGACAAAAACCGGTATACATTCACCGGAGAATGAAGAATGTGTATGAAGAAGTAGGCCTGTCAAAAACCACCGTTTTGGAATGGAGCTATGAGCAGTGCTGGTCGCGATTCGACTGAAGATGCAAGTTTATCTGAGGGGCCCTCCACATCCATTAAAGGCAATAACAAGTGGACAGCTGACGATGCGATTAGGGCACGACGTCGTATATCCATTCACGCGGCTCTAAAAGGATCTCACACAAGCTTCAATAACGCGCAAAGCATTATCCTGCAGGGGTTTAGACTACTATAAAGTTTGCAGCTAGTATATACCCCTGTTGGATTTCAAACAAAAATCGAACCAGATGGTTGATTGCCGAAGCACCTGATGTGTGTCAATTTGAAGGCTACACGTTCCTTAAGCGCATTGTTGCAGGCGACCTCTGATAACATGAGTAAAGCGTCGACTATGTAGTGATGTCCTCCATCGTCTCCAAAAGTAAAAGAGCCAGTCATCTGCTGATGTTTACCCTGTTCTTTGATTTCCAAGGTGCATTGCTAACTGATTTCTCCAGCACAGGGGAACGGTACTGCAAAATGCTGGAGAAATTACGACCTGCAATTAAGGCGAAACATCCTGGAAATGATTTGATTCTTCTTCATAATAACACACGTCCCCACATCGCATATGTTGTAACGCGGAAGTTACACACACTAAAGTCGCAGACACTCAAGCATCCATCTTACAGTTCAGATTTTCTCTCCATACAATTTTGATTCCTTCTGTTCCTTAAAAAGTCCTTGAAAGTCAAAGATTCCGGTTGGACGGAGATGTGCAGCAAGCACTTTCGGACTTCTTCAAGCAGCAGAAAACGGAGTTCTACTTGATGAAGCGAAAGGATGCTTGCCTAAGTGCTCAAGGCGGTTTTGCATCACTAAAGTTCCAAATTTGGAATATACAGCTTTCTAAGAGAAACTTTTTGATCGCCGTTTATACTTGACTCTAATTCTTAAAATTAGTCTCTAAGACTTTCTGATACTTGAAGAAAACTCTAATACTTGACAACGTATTTCTTTCATGTGGTTTTAATTTTTTTCCTGCCTGATTTTATTGCTTAATTCGGGTCAAATTTTAAAATTACCTTTAGATCCTCCTATATTGAACCAATTTTCTTGAAAATATTCAGTCATACAGAACGCCTTTATAAAATATTAGAATTAAGTTCCTACAAAATCAATAACTGAAAAAAAAATGTTTTTAGTTCTTACCTATTGATATACAATTCTTGTAAGCTTATACGAGGTCTGGTACTCAAGCTGCTTGACAGCTCCTTGATTCCTTCGCAGGGCTCGTCTTTTGGAACAACGTTGAAATCTTTATTACGGTTTTCCGACTATCTTGAATGTTATTTAAAATAATAACCTTTGATATGAGATTTTATTTCGGGGAAGAATCTTAGTTTTCAAGTGACAAATTTGAGTACTAGAGTGAGTGGTCGAGAACTGTGATCATTTTCTTAGTTAAAAACTACTTTACAGTAATGAAATTGTAAGATGGTACATTGTCGCGCAGCTCAAAATGAGAACAAATTTTTCTCTTTTCAAGATCTTTCCCAATCTGACAATTTTAGCAAGTTGTGCCTCTACGAAAATGTTTAGCTCATCAGCTATTATTTCTATTCAAGGTAACAAATTTTCGGCAAGTATTATTGAATTTTTTGTCTACATTCTTCATCATTCTTTCAGACTACAAACGGCAGGAAGGTGATAATTCCTGAATTCAAAATCAAGAAAATCTTTCACACAAAAACATACGGCAATAAAAATCTTCGAATTGGATGAATATTCCGCTTTCATTTCAGATGTCTCCGTTGTTGTTTTGCCACCTGTGCACGTTTATTTCTGTTCTCTGTTAATCTTTCGAATGCATGACAGCGAATGTTTCCTAAATCAAAACAAGCAATTAACTGCATAAAAAATTCTATCCGTAAGCAGCCATAGCTTAGGAAAAGAAAGTTGAGATGTCATAATAATGAATGCTGTCGATTATCGCTTGGCAGGTTTGTTAGAATTCGTTAAATTAGTCCTTAAGCCTTTGTAGACTCACTGAGTATATATTTATAATTAGCAATACAATATTCCATAGTGTTTTCTTAAAATTGTTTTTATTATTTTTTTACTTAGTATTATTAATTATTTGGTGTTGAATTTTCACGCGTATTCCTGTTTAACGATCAAAACAATTATCACAGAATTTTTACTTTTGCACCATCGGCAAGACAAAACACAATCATTTAAATGCTTTCGGAATTTTTAATATAATCATCCAAATTTTGATGGCTTCCCAAATATCATTCCATTAAAATACTATTCTGTGGTTCCTAAGAATGATGTCTTTAAAATGAAAGCATTTAATTCTTCATTATTAGCAAACATGTAATTTTAAGTGATCGTGAAATCAGATTTATAAATTATGCAATTTAGATTAAATTAATGTAATTTGACGCCATCGGCTAGATCCTAAACGTTAAAAGGATGGTGATTTCATGCAAACTTCTTTCCTACGTTGATTAGAAAGGATAATTTTTCTACGCTCAAACGCAGATATTTAATGTCATTGTTATTTTTTCCTCTTTAGTAAATTAATAAGATTGCAGGCAAACGGGCTGGTCGCACGGGCATTTTCATAGTTTTCTCCATATGCGACTTGGATACGAGCCAATTTCCCTTAGAAAGTCCTCCACTAAGTCATGTTTTGCCATAATCAAGTGAACCAAATCATATCAGAAGTTAAAAAAACTAATTGTAACTTTATTTAAATTTAGTTCATTTAAAATTAATCTGATTACACATGTGAACAGTTTACTGATAGTTACAGTCCCATCTAATTACGTTCCCAACTAAAAAATAAATTAAAATAAATACTGAAGTAGGTTTGGCATTTACAAAGCTGTAAAACTTTTTAAAAGACTTTTGATATCATTTATTATTGTCAGATCATTTCAAAATCCCTTCTCAATGTAGTAAAAGTACTGAAGTACGTTTTAGAAAAAAATTGGAAATTCGTTATTTTAATCGATTTTTCGGTATTAGGTCCGCTTAGTATAAGACAAAGAGTACTGTAAACAGCAGAAATACCATTCTGCGCAGAAGCACATAATTTGCAAACATCAAGAGTACTGATGGAATCTCATCGACTGGGGGGGGTACTGAATGTTGTCAGGACTGAGTGTTCGGTGCAAATTCTTGGCAAACATCTTGGTGAAACGTGAAGTCCTGATCTTGAACAGGGAGCTGAATGCAGCTATGTTCTGTGGTAGAATACTGTGAATAAGTGGTCGAAGAACTACACTTCAGAGGGATTTAACATCCTCTTTTATTAAACCACAATTATTAACGACCACTTCCCAACTCGGGAAGGATACAGAAAATAAAGACCGCACTTGGCTCTAAAATGAACAATCAAATAAATTTAAACTAAAACTAATTAGAAATTAATTAGTCTTTGCTCACAGAGCTATAACGCGAGGTTGGCCTCTAAACTAAATGATGCGCAGCAAGATTTAACTAATACTGACGCACTTAGAATTACTTCAATAAGCAATCACGTAAAAGCGCTATGGCTTAGAATTTAAATGCTAGCTAGTCAGGCGATCGTCGAATAGAGTAACAGTGGCCTGAGACTAAAAGCTCTCTCACAACAGTGGTCTGAGACTAAAAGCTCTCTCACACTGAAAGGTTTCTACCTTTCGTTTAAATATAACTTGGCTCCACTTCAAATTAGTATAAAGCTGAAACGCGCGCTTATTCTAACGGGAAGTTGAAATGAGAAGAGATAGAAAGAGTCAAATTAAAATAAAACTTTGTTAGTTTAACTAAAACCTTACAATGCTTTCAAATTTTAACGGTCGCCCAAAGGGGTTTGTTAAGGTAACGCTATCGCTGAGCTCGCAGTCTACTAGTCTGCTGTTACACTCACTCGTACTAATCCATTTTTTCTTTCTTTCTTTTTAGCTTTATAATTAACATCAGTTTCTTTGCACTAACGTCACATACAATTCAACAGCAAATTTGCAAAAATTTTAAAACCAGTACGGCAGTATACGTTTAGGATTTTCAGTGCAGCATTAAGTGTTGGCATACATTTTCTGTTTTTTCAGTCTTCTCTCAGTTCATCCTATCAATGTTCAGTTTTCAAACAAAAATGACTTCACAAAACATTTTTTTTGTCTTTTTATTATTACTTTTGTGTGTCTACTTTATTTATTAAATATCCCATTCTTGGCTCTCACGCCACATAAAATTCGATTCAACAACAAAATCACAAAATATTTAAAAACAGCATGTCTTTAGAATTTCCAACAGACAGTCTCGCACGCTGGAGATAATTTTTTCCATATAGTGTTGCCACTGATCGCTTTGAAATCATGGAGTTTGTTAATCAAAAATTCGTTAGAGTTTTACAAAATGGAAAATACGTAGATAATAAAACAAATTCAAAATTCAAACTTCGGACTTCTAGGTACTTATACTCTGGCGGAGGACTACTTTATACAAAATTTGATGGCTCTAGTTACCGTTGCTTTTTCACAATGCGAGAAACATGCATATATTCATGCAGATTCTTCATTCTTTAAATAAAATACAGAGCAATAACATTTGATGGCAACAGTTTGAAACGTGATTCAACGCTTTTAGTGATTCGACATCAAATACCTTTCCGAGACTAATATCCCATTCGAGACTAACGTCTTTTTGAATTGAAAAAAACTTCAAAGCTAGTTCCGTTCATTTATCTTACCGCTAGTCCTTTTGTTGGTTTTATCTTTTAGGAACTTTATCAATAAAAGTAAAATGAATAATTCTTTCATTTGAACTCAAACATATTACTGGAGTTTTCTTCTCCTAATACCCAATATTCTGCTCCATGAATGATATAATAAACAGTTTTTATTCCATAATCAATTCATGCTTCATTTCGTTTTATTACATTCCACGGTAAGATTATTCGTGCAAGTGGATGTTAATTGAATGACACATCTTTGCCAACCACATTTACGTCAAAATTTTTTACGGTTATGTTTGGGTTCCAGTTTGGACTCGGAACGTCGCCAAATGGTTGCGAAATAATCACAACAAGTTCCTACCTATTACTCACAAAGAATTGAGAATACTTTCATTTTCGGCGGTTAAAATATTAAGCCTTGAATAACTACAGTGCCATGAATCTTTAAAACTAGAATTAATAAATAATTCTCATTACAGTGTTTGTATTTGGGTATAGTAAAATTAACAAGAAACAGACCTTCCTTTAGGTATCGAATACCATTTGGCTGTTGCTTCGAGCTGTTTGATAATGCAACTGACATTAATTATACTTGCGTTAGTACCATCAGTCTCAAGTTTTTTTAGAAATGATGCAAGAGAGAAAAATTAAAAACAGAAGGGATAAAAAACAACAAAAGATAATCGGAATTGGCAAAACGAATAAAAACATTTCTCAACATTTTAAGAGTATTGGCGTGGGAATATCTCGCCAATCTATAAATCGTGTCCATTGGAAACAATGAATGAATAAGGAAGAGCAACAGTGATGTCGCCGCCTCATTCATCATTTTGGCGCGTGATGTGCCTTTTGGATAGCAGTGTTCTTTTAGGCTCGCCACCAAGAATTCCACCGCAGTTGAAGAGGGGATGTTTAAAAATTAAATTTTTATTATATTAAATTTTCATATCCTCTACCTTCCAAAGTTGGTAAATAAGTTACACAATCTTTTGTATGTTCTTTCTACTTGGTTAAATTAAGTTATTTTGAATATCTATGAAGACACGTGGAATACCTGCCTTACTGATGGATCATAGTAAAAGTGGAGGACTTACTAAGGGAAAACGGTTTAAGTACATGTTAGATATAATTTTTAAAGTATTATTCTCAAAGAAGAATTTTGAAGTCTCAAATAGTGAACTAGCATTTCCAATGGAATGAAATGCACTGAAAGATGAAGATAAAAAATGTAAATTATCCATCCTCGATTACTTACAATTATTCTAACCGCGGGTACTGTTATTTATTTAAGTAAATAAATAATTTATTTAAAACAGACATTTTTTTAATTAAAACCACCTACCCGAAGGTGTCTGGACTGAGTAGGATCAACAAGGGTTTGGATAAACGATTTATTTCAAGAGAAGTAGTATAAATTAATAAGTACTATAATTTTATTTTATATAAAAAACTTTTTATGGATCAAAGCACATTTATTTTAATCAAACTTTTTTTCTTTTTTTCAAATCCAAAGCATTTTAAATCTTTTCCGTTAAAGATAACTTGCTAACGATATTATACAAAAATTATACGAAAAGATATATGCGCCTAAGTTACCTGTTGGCCGCCGTTAAACTAAAATGTATTTTTCTTATCCCTTTCAACAGCATTCTTGTTTTCAAAGCAAGTATTATCAATAAAAGTGAGGCGCCTTGATCGGTATAGTGGTAGCGAAATATCAATGTCTTTTCCGAAACCAGACAATAAGGCAGTCAGCATCTTATGCAAGATCCGACGACTTATCGTCGGATCTTGGAAAAGATGCTGATATTTGTAGGTCTATAGGGCATGGGTACATTCATATTTGTGAGAGTATAGGGCATGGGATATCTATAGGTGATAGGGACACTTAAAATACTGGCGAGCCAAGAAACCTTTCGAGAGGCTTTGTGGTATAAGTGAAAGAATGGAAGACCCTCGAATCCGTTTCCTGGCATATTTTAAATATATTAAATTTGAGGCGAAGCTGTATAGTTATCATTCGTGAAATGCTATATGTCATTGATGAAATATTAAATTCATTTCATTGTGGAAATATCATTGGCGGGTAGATCATTGGTGAAATTCTTGTGTCCCAATCAACACTTCCTTTCCTATTTCGAAAATGCATTTAAAATGTGCACCCCTCTATTTTGTTTCTTGTTTACTTTTGTAACTAAACTAGAAGATATATTATTTATGTCTCAAACGATTTACTACAATCGAAATGATGAAGGTATTTTTCTTGCTGAATGTATCAAATTGGTGTGTATGTATTTCTAAAGAAATCTGTTTATCGCGTGCTATCCTATAATGGAGAAGGTAAAACATCTTTTCGTTTTTCGAGGCCCAGATTATTATCTAACATGGCAAACATTTTTAACCTTTATTTTGTTTTAATTTTAAACGTGAAACGTCAAAAATATTTTGAATAAAAAAACAAGCAGTAAAAAACTATTCTGCGTCGTTTCCATAACATACGCCATTAGATATAGCTTTTATTAATCACAACAGACCTACAAGTCTTCATAAAATTCACCAGCCGAATGTATTATAAATTAAAATGCCAACTAGCTACATCATTAAAAAAGAAAAATAATAGTTTAAATTATTAAGCAGTGGGTTTATTGAGAAAGAACGGCATATGAACGAAAATCATTAATAATCAGAGTTACGTTTTATCACATTTAAATCGGGTTACTGTTTTTAAATCGTTCAATATGTTAATCAATAATCCATTGATTAAATTTAAAGGATAAACGGTAAAACTCTCAGAATTAGCTAGGCACGCGGGTACATGAAAGATAAAGTCTTATATTTCATGCAGCGGTAAAATTTCACATTACTATATTAATTAAATTTAATAGATAAGACCTACGCTTTACCGAACATCACTTGTCATATTTCATGTTCTCGTAAACAATTGATAACTGCCAATTTGACTAGAATTGAAGAGACATTCATTTTCATATGTATATCAACATTAAATACAATGTACTAACAAATCAGATTTCTTGCCCCTGGACTAAAACCTGAATTTGAGTACTAGGAGAAAAACGAACATTTCGAAGACTTTCGATTATGATACTGAATTTTATTTCCAGATTTTTCCTATAATTTCAATGATACGTATCGAAACAAGTTCGAATAACGGGATGGGATAAGTTTTTATAATAATCATTCGAATACTCGAGGTTCTGTTCTAGACTGGTATATTACCATTAAATAGGAAATGAATTACATATAAGTTTTAGAAATGCAATGAAATGTTTGAAAAGCCAACAAGTGCTTGTAGAAATATCGTTTATTACATACAAGACACGGAATCATATTGATATAAACCATATTTTACCCATTAAAGCCTGTTGGATCGTGAGAAATCTAACACCATGCAGGAAACATTCGATAAACCTGATATTGGTCTCAAATGTGCTCTTCAAGAGAACATGTAAATGGATTAGGATTAAGATTATTTAGATTGTGGTAAAACACTTAAAAGCTAGCTTCTTAATAGATTCGGACCCTATCGTGCAGGACGTTTTAATTAAAGTTGTCTTGTATTTATGTTACACATAAAGAAAATCCCGAAACCTCACATGCAGCCAGATTCCCCGGGAATTTAACAGGATCAAACTACCAAAGTTTAGAGGTTTTACAACTGCAGCGCATATAAAGATCGTGTGCACTAATAACGCCATTTAGAAACAGTATAAAGAGGAACAATCACAAATCAGAATCACAGCACTATGATACAAGTTTGTCATTTAAAATAAAGTTCTTTTATTGCTGTTAATTTGCAGTTTAATATAAATCAATAATGTAGTAGTAATCTCAGTTTATGATGAAAGAGGTGACTGCGTAAGTGTTTTCATAGTTTCCTCCTGTGCAATGTAAATACAAGCGAAATGCAAGCCTTCGAAAGACCACTATGAAAACATCCCTTCTTTAACCTGCGAGCACGCACACTGGATCCGAAAGACCCGATTCGTGATTTTTGAACAAAAAATTGTAAATCTTCAGAAAAAGTATTACATCTGTACCAATGATAAATTTTAGGATCAAACTTAAGAAACTATACACATTAAAAGGTTTAATTTCTGCAAATGCTTCTATGAAATAAATTTTTTAAAGGAATAGAAAATTGTATTATATATTAGCATAGGAAAAAAAATATCGTATCCCTGTATCGATTCTTTATTTTCTTTATTAGTACTACAGACACCGAGAACAAATGCAACAGCAAATGTTAGCAGTACTTTGCACAAAGTGTTGTGTGTTCCACATACAAATATTTTTCAATTCTGCCCAGCGCCTTTTCGTTTTTGTGTGCTTTTTCGCTGGGCAAAATCTTAATGTTTTATCATTCCCGATATTTTTTTTCCAATAAAGAAATTTATGTCATTCTCACTTTCGTTTTCAGAATCTATATCAGTTTCTGAGAATCATTATCAAAATCACTTCCATCCTCAATTTCTTCAATATATTCTACGTCAATTGATGCATCTAAGAACCTTTGCAACATTTCTTCCTTGCAAGATAAATTACTGACATGTTTGCCGCTTTCTATGCTATCACAAATCAACTTTGTAATAGCAATACGAATAGAGGCGTTGGGTCTAAAAGGACCGATCTCCTCCAAAATCAAGACTCAGAATCAAAGCCCCAGCAAAAAATATTCGGAAACGTGAAGAAATCGACCTCAGACACAACTACCCTGGACTTCAACAGTTTGCATAAAACAGGCGTGCTTTGAGAAAGGTTTATTTAATCGTGCGAGTCCACTGGACCCAGCGCGCGCGCTTGCGGGTTAATTAGGTTGTCCTCATATGCTTTAGGATATTCAGTTAAGTAATCAGGCAAACTAAAAGAGTTTGTAAGTACCGTAAGATCCAAACGCTGTGCAGGTTAGGTTAGGTTAGGTTATTCAATTATGGCAAAGCACACGAGGGCTATCTGCCAAACGCTGTGAAACACATTACTTTTCGAAATTACGTCTGACTAATCGTTATTGGCAACTTTCGAGGAAGACTTTAAAAAAGAAACTGAGCCGTACTTACTTTATACATGAGAGAAGCAACAAAATCTTCATACAGAAATCCGTTCGCCATGGTCGAAAAAAACTATGTGTGCTCGGCGTAAATGTTTTCCACATACAATAAAAATAAGTACATTTATTTTCTGTTGCCACTAGATATCTAATAAAGAGAAAAAATGCACGTGAATATAAAGTTTCGATAGATTAATAAAAATTAATTATTAAAATGCTCCATGCAAACAGAATGTTTCGTGTTCCATAATTGTGATAGCAACTTAAGATAACAATTGTGTTATTAAGAGGGAAGGGTATATATACCATTTGTAATCGAGGGACGAATATGGATATTTAGTAAAATTCCTTTAGGTTGCCCGACAATTTAATAAACCATAGCAGAAATTGTGGGATTTATCCTTCTAAAGAAGTGGTGTACTTTTTAAAAAGGACCTGGCTGGTATTTGTGTTAGACATGCGAAAATCCGGAAGAAGGTTTAGAAGAGAACCAATGGAAGAAACCTAGAACACGACTGTCTAAATCCAAATTCGCGTTGAAATTGCTTTTAGAATTTCAAGCTTTTGCAAATTTTAATCATTGTTTCTAAATTCAATTTGAATATGTAAACTTTGCATACAAAACCTTATGGTAAAAACTTTTCCCCTAGAATATACTACAGATACTTGTTCATAAAAAGTTTCGCAAGAACAAAAATAAAACACTGTAAAAAAATAAAATTAATAGAGGACATCTGACTTGGTGTTTTCGCGGCTTTCCATGTATTTATGATGAATATGAGCTAGTTTCCTTTTCGAAATCTACTACGAAAGCATTCCACTCCTTATGCAAATTGCCTTGGTGTGTTTTGCCGTATTACAACAAGCATAAACATTATCTTTATGTCTCATATGACTCAAAGCATTTGAAATACAAACCCGTTGTAGGTTATTGTATTGATACATATACAGTGGCTCACATTTGTTTCAAAACACTTGTGTTTTTCAGTTTTATTTCCAGATATCAATTATTAAATATTAGCGAAATGATTTTATTTTTCTTTCATATGTACTATTCATCATCTACATTTGTGTGCAAAATTAAAAGAATTTACACATTGTGTCAAACTTCTGAAAAGCTAATGGACAGATTTTAATGACATTTGGTATGAATATCAATTTACAATGGTGAGAGATACGTACCACTCAAAAATTATTTTATGAACTCATGATTATCAGTAAGCCTCAGAGCGCAAAAATGTCCAAAATCCACATCGTGATATCGAACTGAAAATGAGTCTAATACTCGGGATTATTCTCGGAGAGGGATGGTGAGATGGAATTGCCTTCTCAAGAGCGTTCTAGACATGCTGTACTGGTTTGCCAGTCCATACGGGGAATATCCATACTTTTCAGGTAATCGTCGACCACCTGAACCCTATGTGGACGAACGTTCTTGTCCATTAATCCAGGATTAGCATCGCCCTGTAAAATCGAAGATAAAGCTTTATTATCTCTTCTATATACCTCATAGCAGTCATATGAAGGGGTGTCTGGTCGTCCATTCCAATGCCTCCCAAACCATTGCGCCTTCACCACCGTAATGATCCTTTTCCCTGACGAGAGAGGGATGGTATCATGTTCCATGCTCTCTCCAGATACAGGTACGCCAGGAATCAGTATACATATTGAATCTCAACTCATCTGTGAAAAACACGGTACTGCACTGAAGTCTGATTCAAGGCGCATGTTGTCTGCACCATGCTAAACGCGTTCTCTTGTATGCTGCAGTGAGCAGGACGCAAACAGCGGGTCTTATGCTTATAGCCTTTCTTATCTTATGAAGCCTTTTGCAACTGTACACCATGAAACTCAAGTTCCAGTGGCAGTATACAGCACTTGTGAAAGCTATGAAGCTGTAGCAATTCTCTGTCATCAAGCTGAAAATGCCAAATAACAGTCCTCATTAGCCGTTTTGGACCTTGATCGACCTCTTCCAGCAACAAGCGTTACACTGAGCTTTGTAGCCACTGCGCTTGTGATTGGCCTGCCTCCAAACTACCGACAATTCTCTATCCCATTTTCTCATCCATTCATTCGTAGCTACTTATTTTACCTGATACCTTATAAAGTATCTTCTCCCTCGTTTCCGCATGCCTTCGTGGTGCAATTGGAAACATACTCGACACGTATTTGAGAGGTCCAGGGTTCGAGTCCTGGTGAGGGCACTGCCCATTTTTCACCTCTCCTGTTTCCAAACAACCTAATGTCTCTATAACCTTATAAAATTTCTCCAACTCTTTTGAGAAATACACCGAATAATGTGAAGGAGAACGAGCACACACATATCGTCGAAAACCCTAGATGCACTTATAGCCCCTTCACAATTACAGCTCCACAGACACGCAAATGTACGCTTAAGTATCTGACTCTGACTGTTTACATAACTCTTCGGTAGGATGCATAATTAGTACCTTGGCTGAATAATTCTTGTAGAAATAGACATAATTTGCAAATTTTAAATTTTAATTTTAAATTTGCAAATAGACATAATTTTGGCACACAGTTGTATTTTAAAAAATTCTTGTTTTGAAAAAAGTTACTCAAACTGATTTGGAGAAAAAATAATTTATCCAAAAGGTTCTGAAAATGAAATCACGTAAGTATTCAGACACTTTATAAAAACAGTTTATATTTAATATAAACGTGAAATCAGCCAGACATTTAATATTTTGTTGGATATGCTTTACCTAATTTTACACTTTTCATACACTTTGGCATAGATTCAACTAATTTTTTCCTTAAGAACGCTCTATTTGTTCCATTCCTATGTAAGAAATTCTTGTTGTAGAGCTTTGCAAGAAATATCATGTTTCCTTATTCTTTCCTCTAACTCGTTCCATACATACTACATAGGATTTAAATCCGGAGAATATGTAGAAGCTTCGATAACTTCCTCACAGTTGCATAATAAGCACAAGCGAACATTTATAGCTATGTGTTTAGGATCATAATCCTGATCGATCACAGTATTTTGCACTCCAGAATTTTTTCAGATTTTCATTAAGAATATTTATGTATTTATACTAATCCATATTACTTTCAATAAACACTAATTTCTCATATCAAAGGCAGCGAAATATCCTAAAACCATTATGTCTCAATCACCATGAGTAAAGTTAGATAAAATGTTTTTCGGATTCAATTCTTAATTCGGTTTTTCCCTCATATTGTAAGGTTTTAGTTAAACTAACCAAGTTTTATTTTAATTTAAATCTTTCTATCTCCTCTCTGTTTCAACTTCTCGTCAGAAGAAGCGCGCGGTTTCAGCTTATGCTAATTTTGAAGTACAGCGAAGTACTATTTAAGCCAGAGGTAGAAACCTCTTAGCGTGAGAGAGCTTAGTCTCAAATCACGGTTACTCTGCTCAACGTTCGCCTGATTAGCTAGCAGTTAAAATTTATAAGCCATAGGGCTTACTACGTGATTGCATTGTAAAACCATTTGAAGTGCGTTAGTATTAGTATATCTTGCTACGCACCCTTTCAGGTAGAGGCCAACTTCCGCGAATTGCTCTGCGAAGCAACCTTTGATTTAAGTTCTATTTTAGGTTTAGTTTTAAATTTATTTGATTGAGTGCGGTCTTTAATTTCTGTATCCCTCCCGAGTTGGGGAGTTTGTAAATAATAGTGATTTAATAAACGAGGATTTTAAATCCCTTCACGTGCAGTTATTATCCAGCACAGCAGTTACATCAGAACAAAGCTTACGTTTTATCAGCTCACTGTTCCAGTTCAGGACTGAAAACTTGAGAAGAAACACCCTGGTAAATATTTCACAATGTTCTCAAAGATTAATTCTTTGAGAACATTGTGATATTAATTCGGTTATCGAAACCTGATAATATTAATTCGTTTATCGAAACCAAATATATTAAATTTTGATATTTCTTCAAATATGGCATTATCTCAATATATAAAAAGTTGCTTTCTATAGATTTTACGAACGCCAAGGTTATTTTCCTTGTTTTCTTGTCAATGAAGAATTTCCTTATTCTCGATAGCCCCTTGTATGCATGGGTCTTAAATGACTTTTAAAAAACCTTCAGGATTATTTTTATTCATACCTATTCTTCTGAATTTGCCGAATGTTTCACAGTATTAATTTGTGGATTTTATTTGATTTTTCGTAGAGTAAATCAGCGATTACTTGGTGTTAGCTTGGGATGTTGTCCAGACATCAGGCATTTTAAAAAGTTCCACGCGATTCCCATAATTTTATAATATCAAAGATAGTTACACGCTTTATTTCAAGAATTTTTTAGATATTTCGAGTACCTTAAAAAAGATAAACTTTTAAGAATTTATTTAGTTTTACTAACCAGTTATTTTATGTTTATCATTACTGATTTTTTCGCTGTCCATTTTCCTGCCACAATGCTAATTTCTAGTTCGAGTGTATTCAAATCAGGTATAAAGAAACAATATTTAAAGGAAGATTTTAGATTTTAGATCAGAGCTTCTTACGCCTGTTGAAGGCCACGTTACTAGTTGAATCTCTTCATAGCAGTTTCTCTGCGGTGTCGCGTTATTCTCGCCAGTAGACTTGTCAGCCAATATAAAGTCTGAGCCAACTTGTGCGCATTCTGCTTGTGCAACCTTTGGTTAACTTACGACTTACTAGTTAAGTTAAATTCCTTAGAGTTATACAAACAATGCTGGCTCATTCTGTAAGCCCGAGAAGTGCCTTCTATTAACTTCTATTTTTGAGTAAAATGAGAGGGTCTTTACATTCTTTCCACGTCTCTGTTGTGATTTCCAAGACATAGAGATAATTCTCTTACGTCTTCCTGATTCTGTATTTCAGTTTATGTTACCAAAGAGCAGGAGACTTTATAAGCTATAAAATTTCTAACAGAACTGGATGATAATTTATAGCGTCTTTCCATGTTGATTTCAAATATGAAAGTGTTTGTATATTTTGCTAAAAAGTAATAATTTCTAGACGCACACCGTAATTTTTGTAAACACTTACAACAAAAAAATTGTAATAAGAAACACTGTCTACCAAAACATGTCAAGAAACTTTTAGAGTGTCCTGATTATTATGCGAGTTACTGATTAACATTTTTAGCAAATTATTTTATTATAAGAAATATTTTGATGATATTTATTTTACAACAAGCATGGCTTAAAATGTGTAACAAATAATATATTAGATAAAAAATTGAATTCTGTGTTTCAATATTTAGTACAAGATCTATGAAGATAAATTTAAAAAATAAAAGTGTCCAAAAAAACAAATGTGAGTCACTCCATATATACTTTGCCGTAGCAAATTCGTACACATGCTGGAGGTTTATTTTCACGAAACATTCAAATGAAATATAACGTAGATGTAAAAGGGAATAATGCTTAATACACCTTAAATGTGAGCTTAATCAAACGAAGAATTTCCTCCCACTGGTTACCGATTCTGCGCCTTCCTTTTCGACAAGGCGTTCCTCCTGCCGGCCAAGCCATGCTTCTTGAAACATGTTCAAACAATTAACGTAATATATCTAAAGTAATACTTATCCAGATTGGCAGGGACATTTTTAAATTATAATAAAGAAAAAAAAAGAAAAATATCTGAAAGATTTCAGATTTTACATTACGCCCAAAAGAGGTTTTTTAACGTTTTATGTGTTACCTTTATTTATTAAATATCATGTTCTTCGCACTTAAACCTAAAATTCAATTCAATAGCAAATTCGCAAACTAATTTTTAAATGAGCATATCCTTAGGATTTCCGATACACAGTCGCGCGCGGAGATAGAAATGTTTTTTCCCACGCAGTGCTGCCATTGCTCGCTTTGAAATCGTTCAGTTGTAAATCAAACATATATATATTTATGCAGATTCTTCATTATTTAATTTCTTTAAATATAATACAGCGCTCTAATACTTGGTGGCAACAATTTGAAAGTGAACCGGCATCTATACTGAAACAACATAAAGTGCCAAAACGAAATTAATAGCCCTTCTGGGCTAACGCCCTTTGGGCTAAAAATAACTCTTTCTTATAGTAGTCTAGCCGGTTTAAATACTAACACATCCTACTAAAGCACTAATGGGCAGGACTGGAGTTATAAACTTCTGAAAAAAATTAAAAGATGGAGCTTTAAGTTATTCATAATCGACACTTAGATTTCAAAAATTATATAAATTTTAAAAAGTAGTTCAAGTAGTATTCAAGTTTATATTATCAAAGAGGATGAGATTCTATAATTGATTGGTTTTGTTACTTAGTAGTTATTTTCAGTCAAATATGATTAACTGCAAAAATAAATTCATTCTTTATGGTAAAATGTGCCAGAGCTATATGCTTAAGAGCAGAAATATTTTCCGTTTCCTGGTAAAAACAGCACAATTTGAGTTACTCATAAAGCAACTTAAATCTTTGCAGCCTGTTTTTTCAGGCTCGGGAAACGAACCTAAGGAGAGTGACCAGTGTTTCAATGGCCTTGACGATTTTCAGCGACTGATAGGCTGAAACTGGGCAAAATAAGACAGAATAAGAATTTTGAATGAAATTTGTAATGTTATAGTTTTTAAGTATGCATTGACTCAAATAATTTTCTGATCTTCAAAGCTACGTACACGCTTTCCTCCAATTAATTTAATCTAACTCTTATTAAATATCAGGCAAAAGGGAAAAGCTAGAAACCCCGTGACATTTCTTCTACCTACCGCTCACTAAGAGTCGAGTGTGTAATACCAATGAATACTGGTAGTTGGAACCAACTAGGTGCAAAAACAGGCAAATGGGCTAAATGCATAGGCGCTCTGTGGTATTTTTTTCTGTTTTTCATGTGCAATTTGAATAAGAGTCAGTTTTCTCTTTGAAAATCCTCTGCAAATGGTAAAGACCACGGATATTATGTCCTAAATGAATAAACAGTAAATATTTCTATCTGTATTATAAATATTATTCTAATGCCCTTTCCAAAAGTTGTAATCTGGTATGGAATGGATCAGTTGCAATTTGCTGCTATGAAGATATTAGTTATCTGCACCCATGTTTACATAGTCATAGCCTCCAAACAAATTATGGTAGTATGAAGATGATTGTTTTCTAACCATGTTCATATTTAATGGGTTATTGTTCGTGCAATGAGTTAATCTGCCAAAGCGAAGATCCATTTCATTTTACGTTTTGTCATTTCAAATAGTCTATCAAAATATTTATGATTTTTATGTAGTGAACTTCTGCTCAAAACCAAACTCGATAAGAAAATATTCCTATCTGCGAATAAAGTACCAATTACTGAGTTTTGTTTTCATTGGTCCTAATAGATTTGCTTACAAATTATATTGGAATATTTTTATTACTTTAGAATGTCTCTGACTACTGAATTTTGTCCATTTTATATTACTTGATAGTTATATTAACTACTATATGCTTCACGGCTAAATGTATCAAAATGAAGTTGTCTTAGAAGTTTAAATATATCTAGACTGTTAATGAGAAGAATTTACAACTGCATCTTTTTTATAGTGCAGATATCCTTTCCTTCTGTTTTCCCTCCAGTATTTTGCAGTGGACATTGATATATTGAGCAAATTTCAACTTATAAACTTTCCCCGATTCCTCCATTAGTGGACTCGAGTGTCAAAAGTTTTCGTAGGCAGTGTTATTTGGTGTGAGACCCATTATTAATCTCGCATACCACCCGAGTCCGTTGCCCAATGCCCAGCGGAAAGGCGCAATCGAACGAGCAGTCCCAGAGGTACCGAGTTGTCAGTTGGAACACGTTCCAACCAATCGCAAAACTTTCTCGTTTTAAAATTCCGACCATTTAAAGTTTGCCAGGGCGAGTTCGCTTTAATAAGATTGGAACCGTCTACAGAGGATTTGTCCTAACTGAGATATTAACCAGATTTTATTCACCTGGTTAGAGAGTGTAGCTGGCGTCGAATTTCAATGAAGTCTTTTTTTAATCTTTCTGTGGTGCCTTTTCCCATCCTTCATTTGTTCACTATTTCTAGAATTTACTAGAATTGGAAATGCTGTCTCTCTTAAACAGAGGGCTATTCGTTTACGTCA
Source organism: Stegodyphus mimosarum (assembly GCA_000611955.2). Taxonomy (NCBI): domain Eukaryota; kingdom Metazoa; phylum Arthropoda; class Arachnida; order Araneae; family Eresidae; genus Stegodyphus; species Stegodyphus mimosarum. The sequence continues at coordinate 947,883 of KK115682.1, forward strand.
AAATCTTTGAAGTGAATTAAAAGGAGTACATATACATCAACTTTGAAACTTGGTTTTCAGGGAATTTAGAGGCGCAGAAGCACTTTTTATTCCGGACTTCTGCCAAGTTTTAGGGAAGTCCCTGCAAGTTTTCTTCTATAACATTGATTCTTCTACACACATCAAAACCAAATCCAAAAGAAAGTAGGAGGATCATCGTTAAAACATTCTGCGACCAAAACTAAGCAGCAACTAAACTAAACCATTCTAAAATCGAATCTGCTCAAATCAACTCTGAACAAAGAGGCTTTGGAGGGTAGAACTATAAGTTTTACTAATCTTAAAATACTGGACTGAATAAGACAATCAAAACCTTTTATTATTTCAACTTTTGAAGATTAATGGAGATATATGCGTAGTCAAAATTTGGTGTTCTGTGTACAGAATGGGAACGATTTACTTCTGTTGCAAAATTAAATGTTATTGTTTTTGCATAAATAAGGTCAATGTAACTTCCATTATACAGGGTGTTTATAAAGTCCCGGACCCATTTTAATGTTTAATAATGCATAAAATAATAAAGATAGATTAAAAGTAATAACATAAATGGTTAGATAGACTCAAAAAGTTTCATGACCCTTGACAATGAACTTCCACGAGTGCCCCCTTCGTCGCACGGAGAATATCAAGTCGATATTCAATTTCACGCCAGGTACCGGCAAGCATGTTGGCATCCACAAAGGCTATTGCGGTTGTAATACTGGCTTTTAAGTCATCAATGTTCGACACTCTCCTCCTGTAAACGTTGTGCTTTACAAATCCCCAAAGGAAAAAGTCCAGCGGCGTTATATCAGGTGATCTGGATGGCCAAGGAATTAGACCTCTTCGCCCAAACCATCTTCCTGTAAAATGGTCATTCAAAGAATGACTCGGCCGTGCATTAGTCCAAACCACACATTAACCATTTGGGGAATCCCTTTGTGCCTCACGGTATTCATGGGGGTTTTCAGATCCCCATATGCGCACATTATGGCGATTAACAATGCCAGAAAGATTAAAGGATGCTTCGTCGGAAAACATTATGCGGTTCAGGAATTCAGCATCATCTTCTATCCTCCTTAGCATATCTGTTGCAAAGGCCATCCTCCTAGGCCTATAATAATAGGCAATAGTTGCCAAAAACAAAAGAGAGAAAAATGCAATTAATAAGCAGACGATTTTTAGAAAAGTACAGATATTTAAACTGGAAAATAAAATCGTGTGAAATTAACCACACACGCAGACGATATTTACAAAAATAAGATATTCAAACCTGAAAAGGAAAATATATAAGTTATTCCATAAATAAATGCCATAAGTTTGTTTATATCTTCATTATTTTATGAGTTATTAAACATCAAAATGGGTCCGGGACTTTATAAACACCCTGTATTTCTTGACGGAAATTTAATTACGATTAAACCCCTTTCAAGTATAATTTCCAATAGTCATAGGAGCAGAAGGCTCCAAAACTTTAATGCGTTCTACCTCGATTAAAATCTTCTTCTGTATGATATGAACCAGGAACCGAGAGGATAAGACCACTGAATACTGATAGTATGGCCCTGGCTCCTATCCCGGTGAACAGACTGATTGTATAATATTCTCGTGTTTCCCCCCTTCATATATAATGTGACTACTAATCAGTTTTCCCTGAATGTCCTCTACAAAGGCATGATTTTTGCAACATTTTCTATAAAAATTCCGCAAGGGAATTTTTTTCATTCAACACTTGAGCAGTTTAATTGTTATTATTAATTTGACTAATAATAAAAATTCATTCTTTTTATTAATCAAAACAGATTTTTTAAAGTATCTAGTTTTGACTTAAAAGTGAAGAAATTCGATTTTATTTCTCTCTCTTTAACTGGTTTCTAAATCTGTATCTGTCTAAAAAAACTTTTTCTTTGAGAATATCTTCGATTTTAGTCTCCTTCAATTGATCAATTGATTGATTTGATTTAACCCTCTCTTTTATTTTTGCCCATTGAATAATTCTTCACTTACTGTAAAGATATTCTCTTTTTGATTTTGGCAACTTCCCTTTACAGTGGCTCTACTACTCATGGGAATATGAACGGGGGGACTCATCCAATTAGGGTAATAGCCGCTCTTTCAGGTGTCCCCCTTCATCTGTTTTCTATTAATCTGTCATAAAAGACTAAGAGCTATTGGCTTGCCTAATAGCTTTTAAGAGTAAATGCTCGCAGTTATTTTTTGGTTTCAATTTTAGGAAATAAAAGCAGAGACACATTCCGGTAAGGATTCATTCTAGGGCTTTATTTTAAACAGCTCACGGTGGCAACAGTCAAATTAGGGGATTTACGTCAAAGGAATAAAATGGTGAGATTTTTACTTTTTATAATTTCGTTTTAGTTTCGGAGTTTTCGAAGTTATCTGAAGTTTTAATGAGTCTGATTCGCAGAAAGTTTCTCTTGTGTTGTCCTGGCTTCCCCTTTTTTTCATCCTATTAAAATATACGATTATTAAAAGCGTATTAGCCAGTTCAGCCAATCAGAAAACTTTTCAGCTGGAATTTCCAAAAATTTAAAATAGATTGAAAAGAGCCAAAAATTTCCATTGCTCCAGTTTTGTTTTGAATTCATTTGTATGCTTCGAAGAATCCTAATGACTATGAGAGCCCGTCAGAATTCTAATGAGAAAGCGATTTCATTAAAACTTCGATCTTGTGCTCAGGAAACAGATTTTCGATGGCTGTTCCTATCTGCCAAAGATCTTATGGTATAGTTCTTTACATATATTCAAAGTCATGATCTTTAAATAAACTTCATTTGGTCAGAAGAAAATGTGCAAAAGGAATATGAAGGATGCATTAAAATTAAATAATAATTCGGAAAATATGACCTTGTGCTCAGGAAACAGTTTTTTGAAAGCTCCTCCTATCAGTAATGAAGTTTATGTTATGTTTCTTTACGTACATTCAAAGCCTTGATTTTTGGATAATCTGTCTTCCAGAAGATTAAAGAATCACGGGAGAAATATGCAGGACGCATTAAGATTAAAGATCTATAGTAGCCATAATAAACTTGTACTCAGGACACAGTTTTTCGATGCTTGTTTCTATCTGCAGTGGAATTTCTGGTAGAATTTCACACACATGCTTATATACACACTGTCTCCAAAAGTCCTTACCCGGATTTTATTTCCGCATTTTTTTATTTTTCGTTGGCCGTAGACATATACTTCCAGTTAGAAAAACGTTTTAAATGACGCAAAGATTAATGTTTTTGTATTTTTAAATTTAAAAAAATAATTTTGTAGGAAATGCGAGATCTAACGTTTTATATGCTTTCCAGTCCCTGTGATTATATTACGTCACACACATTATTTTTTAAAAAATTCCGAAAGACAAAAGTTTAACTAAATATCTAATTTCATCCTACCTTTAGGAGCTGGTTAATAAATAAATAAATAAAATAATTCAAGATTTATTTTTGTTCTCCTTAATTATCATTCAGTGATATTCTTCTGTGATTTGTTAATGCGTAACGTTGTTTAATTTTAAAATTTCTTACACCTGCTATGCCGAAAACGTTTTCACACATATAAGTTTTGGAACGTTAGAAATACTCTATTAATAGTTTAGTTCAGTTTTATTACTTTAGAATATTACTGTAAAAATCTGTAAAGCTATATATGGTCTAGTACTGTTACTTGAGTCTTATAACCCTAACAGACATATAGCAAGTTTACACTATGTCTGAGATAGAACGGCAGAGTCTTAAAGAAGGTTAAAAAACAACTTTTTTATTTAAACAGAACTTTGAATAATAGGGCACGACTTTGTGTTACAATTATCACAGCTCGCTGTGATGCAAATAAAAGAGAACAGTAAATTCAAATTAAACGTTGATCAGTAGTCAAAGACTACACAATAAAATACTAAGCTAACTCAATAAATTACTGGCGTATCAGATTAAAGTGTCGGCGACGAGAAAAGCAAAGCCAGTTACAGTTAACTAGCTGGCAGAATCTAACCATGTAGAGCGCAATACCAGAGATACTCTCTCTCTCTCTCTATTTAAGCACATGCAGGAATTTATAATTATTTCCACTAACCAATTAAGTTTACGCTTTTCTATAAGCCTTCATTCCCCTCATTGTCAATGCCAGAACATTTAAATTTGGTAGCACGCGTGAAGGAATGTAAATTCTACCTTTAAGAGATAAGGTTTAAATACTGAGTTCTAGAAAAATGTGAAAAAGAGTGTGGGCAAGCACTGTACCTTTGTAGCGTAAGCTTCTGATTCTGCATTTATTGCTCGCTAAAGTGGCGCAACAGCTATTAATTTGCTGCGAGACTTCGACGCGGTTTTGGGTAACAAGATTATTCTGAGCCCTGGTAAAAACCTCTGCTTTTTGTTAATATCTTTGAATTTTTAGTTTAGTTCTTGTTATTTGAGTTACCGACCAAGCAAAGGCGTAGTTTGTTAACTCCAAGTCGACGCATTGCGAATTTTAAGTTTCAATAAAGGGTTGTTTTAACTCTTCTTCTGCCTGGTTTCTGACTTATTTCAGCTGTCACTCCAAACGTTTAACAAGGAGATATCACACAGAAGCAAATTTGCTTTCTGGTGAGGAATACGGAAAGAAGTATAGATCCAAATCATAATAATTGATTAGTTTAAAATGATCTTACAAATTCATTACACTGGAAATATTTTTAATATATACAAAATAGTCAGAGTTGGAAATCTAATACTACAAAAGACTGCCAATGTTTACTAAAACAAAACTTCTGTAAGATTTCTTAAATAAGAACTCTTGTTCGTAAAAACGTATAGTTATCAATATTTCTCATAATTATGGGCATGGAAATGCTCGTAACTTAATCTGTTAAAACGCCAAAATCTTTTCCTAAACTCATATTTTATTTTCGATTAAGTAAAAATATAAACACTTCGCTCTTCAATTTGTTTACAGCCCCTGAATATGATGTCCACTTTTAAAACTAAGTATCTCGTTCAATTTTTACTATTTTGTAATGTGATTTTTATAACAAATGTTACGTTTTCCTTAATATGAATATAAGGACAGGAAAACACATATAAAAAGTTAAATTTCGTAACTTTGAGAAAATTCATTTTTATATTATACTTAAAAACACTAAGCTCTCAATAATTGATTTATTTAAAATATTTTTATAACTTAAAATGTATGTCTACGTCAAAGGTTTTGAAAAGAAAGGCCGGATAAGAACTTTAGTGGAAACTGCGTTTATTCAAAGCCATGATTTTTTTTAATGAACTTCGTTCGTCAAGATTAAAGAATCATAATGGAAATATGAAGGCCGCATTAAGATTAAATACCAAAAACGCAACATAAGCGTGTGTTCAAAAAAAATTTTTTTCGGTGCCTGTTTCTACCTGCAACGGAGTTTATGGTATAGATTCATTATTTTTTAATAAATTTCATTCATTAATGTTTTACAAAAAACACAGGTACTATGCTGCAGCAAAAGCTTCATGATAAGTAAACATAATAAAGCTGCTGCCAGTCCTTAAAAGCTAAATCAGTTCAAATCTAAGTATTCTTTACATTAAGACTAATTCTGCTACTTTGATACACAAACTAGCAATATGAAGGATATTAATACTAAACATTTTAGCCGCATACTTCTAAATATGCACAATACTTTTGCAGTCTTTCATTTCAAACAAGTGCATTTTAGATTTTAGAGAAATTAATTCCTGAGAAATATAAAACTTACCTTATATTTGCAACTAGCTCACTCGTTATGCGTGAAATCCTCCCTTTTTATGTGACGTTATAAGGTATTTCTCCCGCCTTCTTAGCATGCCTTCGTGGAATAGCGGTCAGCAAGGTCAGCGCGTATTCCAGAGGTCCGTGGTTTAAGTCCCAGCGAGGGCATTGCTCATTCTTCCTGACTCCTGCTTCAAAAAAATCTAATGACTCTACAACGACAACATAGAAAGGTGATTAATATATGTATTTTCTTAATATAATCTATTCACTTTCAAATAATCACAAACAACTTAATAGGAACACTCAACGAGCCTTAGAAATCCTCTAATCAATAATTCATTCCGATAGTGTTTATTTAACTTTCGTCGTGTTTTGCGCCCCACCATCAGTAAGCAAATTAGCAAAGCCGCTGAATACTGGTAGTTCGACCTAGTTTGGATTCGAAATCAAAGAGAATGGGCTGGTTTCATGACTGCTTTTCATTGTTTTTTCAGCTATAACATGAATACGAGTCAGCTTCCCCCATAAAGTTCTCCACGAAGGTATCACTCGTCTTAGGCAGATAGCCACTGGCTTTTCCATATATGCAAATAACCAGTTGTTGTTTCTGCGCTATTCTTTATCTGCGAAATCTCGCATTAAAATAAATCCAAATTTAAGCTTAGAAAAGAAAACTTGTGCTTTCAGATTTTAATTAAACAACTCCCATTCCTTTCAGTTCTTATTTCTTAGACACTACTGTCTGATGAATAACAGCAAAAAGCAAAGCAGTGTCATTACTTAAACGGTTCTACTATTTGGATCCAGTGGTTAAGAAAATAATTATCATTTTTATTTTATTTCATACAATTTACTCAAAAGTTTTATGCTAAGCACTCTAACACCTTTTATATAGACTTCTCACTTAATAGAATATTTAATTTGATACAAAACACATTTTTAGGAAGTCTGTATCATTTTTGGATACACTTGTAAAATATTCTCATCAAAATTTAAACTTGCGAAATTACATTACTTATTCTGTTATTCTATTTCTAACTGTTTGACAAATTCTCCAATCGAATATTCTGCATTCATTTCTGTGTATTTTCCAACAAGAACTCACAAAATTCAGAACTTGGAAGTTATAAGAAGAATGCCAAGAAAATAACAAGTTACTTTTCTAGTTTTTCTTTTTTTCCTCCTAAAGAAAATTTATGAGGTTATAATAACCCATTCGTTAAGCCTGATTCTTCAAAGGACTTCTAATCTCTTTTATTTCCTCTTCAATCATATGTGACAGCACATTCAGTAAGCTTTTTATCTTCATCTTCAGTTTCACTTAGAACAACTTCTGTGCAATATTTTTCTCCTTAGTATCCGAATTTTTTGTCCTTGTGTTTACTTACGTTCTATAATTCCGCAGTCTAATTTAAAACAAGAACAATTCTATTTAAAATTATTCAAAGAGAAACTAAAGGCGAGCTTTTTATTTCTTGCCACACATCGCTAGATAGAACTGAATTAACAAGCAATCATTGTCTGCAGTATTTTAGGGCATAAATTCTGATTTATTATTTTAAGGCATAAATTCTGATTAAATCTGAGTACTTTTTTAATCTCATACATATTCGATATCGAATTATTACGTAAAACAAGTTTTTCAATTACTTGAAGTCAAAAGTTTCTGCGAAATAAATTAGACAAATTTTTGTTAAATGAGACTAGAATTGTGCATCTGAATTCGAAATTTTTTGTGAATATTTATGATTATTTTGAAATCATTTTATAATCTAAATAAAAGCAAAGTCTAAATAAAGTCATTTAGACATCTAGTTTGTTCAAAATGGATATTGCTTACTGAAACAACCGGATTAGATGCACGATTTCTTCGAGCCTTCCTACCACAACTGTAATTCAGATAAATTTGCCCATCACCAAATGACAAGCCTAAATCGACTTTAAAATAGTTTTTTGAATCTAAGAATTTATTCCTTCAAAACAAAAAAAAATTACTGCAATTTTATCCTATTTAGGGCAGCATCCAAGTCCTAAAATTAGAATAGTTTTTAAATATTAAATACAATAGCATTAACTCTACTTTTTTTTTTACTTATTCCAACCGATCGACAGTAACATCAGAACAAGCCCACAAAATTCCTCGTGGCAAAGGGTCAAGATTGTGCCTGTTGTTGACAAGAGCCTTGAGCACCATATAGGTGAAGTTAGGCTTTGCTCAGTTCCGCCCCCTAACCAATTTTGATGGAGAGCATCCCGAAGGAACGGGTTCAAGAGTCTAGTACCCCTTTTCCCTTACCATCAACCTCACGAGAGGACTATTTATCTCTCGCCGTCTATCCTGGAGGACTCCCACATATTGAGAGCCCCCATGCCACACAGGCGCTATACATTTACAAACCTCCATGCCTTCTCCTGGATTCGAACCAGGATCTTTGGTATAGCAGTGAGCGTCGCTAACTGATTGGGAGGCCACTATAAATACTTAATTAATCTTGGCAGCATTTGCGCTAGATTTTTCCTTTAACACATATAAACATTTACATACATATATATATGTATATGTGTCTGCAATTGGTTTGAAATTTTCAATGACGGCGTCATTCTGTCTTTACAATGGAGCTAATATATGAAACCTTTCATTAGTTAAGCTGAAATCTAACGGAACTGATTGAAAGAGTTCTTTGTTTATTTACTTCTTGGTTTTATTTATGCACGCAGCTAGAGGGGTAAACGAAATTCTTCACATTTCTTATCTGTGGTGGTAAGTAATGAGACAAAATGTTGGAATAGCCACCACTCTTTCTATGCGAGAGGCGAAATGACTTCCTCCCCCATTGCAATATTTTGATCCTAAACGCAGTACTACGCAAATCTTAGCTAACACAAGCTTTGCCACCACATTCGAGTGTCAAGTTATAATGTAGGAAGGAACTCCGATTGGCAGCCGAGAAAAGCGATGAGGACTAAAAATAAACCCGAAGAAGAACTTTTTCTTGCTTCGTGGGTGCGAAAGGGGAACCGCGACTCTCGGAGGTAAGTAAATAAGGTGTCCGTGACGGGCCTCGCACTTTATGGGCCCACAAATTGTGCGCGAGCCGTCAATTAGGGATCTAATGAAGGCAGATGCGGCCTAAATCTGTCTCGAGACTCCGGCGCCGAACGCAATTAGCCCAGATCGAGGACCCATTACGCAGTGATTATGCGCCGGCCTCCGGCGAAGGGGGACAACGGGAGGATTCGACAAATTGCGGACATGTCCGGCAAGAGTGACGAACTTTTATCGCCCTTGCCTGTATCTGTTGGGGTAGAGAATCCGTTCTCATTACCCTTCTGGCAGGGATGGTCGCTTTTGTTCATTTTTCGATTTAAGATAGTCACGCAGCCCTCCAAAATGGAAAAGAAGTCTCGTTCTATTAAGCATTGAGCGATAAATTCTTATAGTAAGCGATTACACTGAATAACAGCCAAATAGAATTCTAAACAAAACTAAGCATTTTTTCCTAATTTTTTTCTTTGAATATGAGTATGATGTTTGAAATTGTTGATTAGTTTCAGTTCTAAAGATTTTTGGAATTGCACTTGATTGTCAACGATTGAAAGTGTGATCATGGCGTATGAAACATTTTACATCTAATAATATCCATATTTTTATTGTAAAATATCAATACACTCAACACTATATTAAGTGAGTTAATTATTCACTATATTATGTGAGTTAATCCTACAAGAGGAAGGGATGTCCCTTGGAGGTCTTTTTAACGGAAACTGGTTCGCGCCCACGTTACACATGGCAATCGCTGATAGTTCGATCCGGGATTCGAATCCCAGAGGATTGGGCTTACTGCATGGACGTTTTCATGGTTTTCCTCCTGTGTAAAGTGTATACAAGCCAATTTCTCTTAGAAAGTCGCCCACGAACGCATCCCTCTCCTCACCCAATTTGCCCTTGGGTTAATTGTCGTAATCAAATAAACCGAACCAAACCACACGGGGAAAACAACAAAATAGCCCATGCAGCCAGCCCCTTCAACGGGACTAGAACTCCGGAAAAAAACTACCATTTTTCAGTGGTTTATACAGCTCGGCCGCTGGTGAGTGGAATTACTGGAGCGGAATTAATATGAGATAGGAATTTTTCAATCAATTAGAACTAAATGAATTTAATTTTTTTTAAACAGGGTCCGGTCAATGGGCCTCGGGTAATCGAAAACTGACTCTATTACGTTTATTTTTTACTAGTTATTTTTACCAACACATCAGCAATCCCACATTTAGCATCACAATTTGGTTCACTCTAGAATTCTAGTAAGACAATTCATATTAAGAGTTAAATATCTGCGAGACTGGTAACCCTTTCATTAAAAGATCTTTCTAGCGCTACAAAAGAACATGCCTTTTTTTCACAGAATTCCTTTTCATGTATATTTCCGAAGAATATTTTCCATGTATAAAATGCACAAAAAACATTCCTACCTAAATATTCAGTATGTATATGTAGTTTTTTCAATCGCTAAGACACCTATCAAATTAGGTATTCAAGAAATTGGCTCAATATTTACTTTAAAAATATTGAGATTATGTTATTTTTTCATAACTATCTTTCTAAGTAAGACATAATTTTATTAGGAGCAATAGTTTAGCAATTTTATTAGAAGCATATTTTATATTTTCTGCTTTCAATAACTATTCAATTCTATACGCGGTCTTTTCCACTTACCTATTGAGGTATACCATCAAAAGATCCCAAAGGTTAGGTGCTCCTGATCTCCCTTCTATAGCTTTGTATTATTTACCTGTCTCAATGTTGAAAATTTAGGTTTCATCACCTAATAGTATTGATGCAGAAGCCACGAAGTTAATTACCTGCTTTACTGTTTAAATACATCTTCTTGCCTTGTCATGTAGTTATTTATAAACAATCAAAACAGCCTGTAAATCTCTCCTAAGCCTAATTTAGCACACATTTCCGAAATCACTGTGTAAAACGAACAGAAAACGCTTCATTATTTTTTTTCCTTTTTAAATCTTCTGCACGTCGTTCAGAAAAATCGGATACGGATATCTAGGCCTTTTGTAAAAAGGAAACGGGCTAAAGCAAACATTTGCAAAACGGTGTTCACCCTGCATATCCGTAAAAATTCAAAGTGACTGTTACAAAAGTACGAATTCGATCAAAAACTGTAGCAAAAATATGAATTCGTGTACCTAAATTTTACCTTCGTGAATCCAGTGAATAAAGATTGGTAGAGGGGTCTACGGCCTGACGGCCTTTACCAATTACCATTATATCACCCAAAGGGTATTCTTAATTGTACTCATAACTCCACTACGTGCAAATCTTACCTTACTCTACATGTACAGTACAACGATGAAAGCAATTATTGTAGATAGCAATTTTTCGATGAAGCAATTATAGGCATTTTACCTTCGTGAAATCAATGGGATCATCACTTGTGTTTCAAAGTCTTCGGTCCGGACACCTTTACTCCCATATTTCACATAAGTTGTATAGTCTCAGAAACATGGTTTCGTAAAAATCCAGATAGGGATAAATCCGATATCCGAAATACTTCAGTAGCGAGGAGCAGTTACATGGCGAAAAAACAGTTATTCGAGCGATTCGAGTGTAGTAAGTGTAGAAGTCGTCAGCTTCCGGGAAACAGTCTATCTTGCATAAAAAATACAAAAATTGTAGAAAAAAATGACAAAGTGCACTACAAATCCTAGAATAATGGGTAGAATAAAATAAAAAAAATATTTACAAGTTCCAGAAGAAATTTTTTGAAAAAACTTCGACTTGGGATCGAACTCACTACCTCGTTTGAATCATAACATTAGTTTCAGGGATTTTCTGCTGTTTGTTTCTTGCTGCTTCAGCGAAAGATTTCTGTCCGTTAAAATTACAGTTGGCGGTCTGGTCATTTTTAATAAATTTTTTCAATAGAGGGAGGATTGATTATTTAATTCTTTTCAGCTTTCTTCGTATTTCCAGGTCTTTAAGGGCATTCAACACTGCTTGCAGCGTGAGGACCAGCGCACAGAACATACACGGCTTTGATTTCTTTATTGCCTTTAATCGGGCATTGAAACGACTGATGTTGATCCAAGCATCTTGTATTGTAACATGCTCTCTGCGTGTGTCCATAGCGCTGGCATTTGAAACACTGTACTGAGCCAGGTTGGCTTTTATATCCTCGTATGCGGACTCTCATGTCTGAAATGCGTCTCATTTCGAAAACTTTCTTTCCCGTCGGCGTTCTGGAGGTTTCTATGTAGAAAACTGGAAGTAGGGTGGGAACTCCATTCCTCATTCTGGTTAGATGATAACATTTCAATACTGAAATACCACGGCTTTCGATCTCTTCTTTGATTTCCTCCACTGGAGTATTAATCATAAGGCCTTTAATCACAGCTTTTAAGTTCTTTTCCGGATTCATTAAGAAGGTGTGAAACGGTATCTCTTCCTTTGAAAATTTTTCTTGACCTTTTCTAAAGTCTTCTGCTTTAAACAGTTGAACTCTCAGAATATCGTCATCAGTTTTGCTTTCTAGTTTTTCCACCTTTAAGACTTCTTTTATTTGCTTTCTGATTTGCGGCCAGCAGATGTCAGTTTTCGTGATCGCAACAAGTGAGATCTTCTTCGTGGTGTCTCGAATATACTGTTTCTCTTTATCTTGTATAGGTTTTTTGCTGTTTTCAGTGGTGATAATCTCATCATTAAGTGCATTGTAACGTGAACTTGTGCTAATAGCTTGCGACATGATCGAAGAGCCACTGTCTTTTCGGGAGCGTTTTGAACGCTTTACTGTGGTCCAATCAGCGTTCGCTTTCTGCTTCCTGGAGTCTAAATCTTTTTTAGGCTGGTTAATGCTGTTATTCTGGTTTAACGTCTTCTATTTCTTACCTTTTTCGGAAATAATAGATCTTTCTAGAACAGGGGCGATTTTTTGTTCTTTAAGATTTTCAATCTTTTGAACTTTCTGTTGGTTTTAAAGATATTAGCGTATTGCTGATTCAAATCTTGGGCGATGATTTCTAGCATCCGAGTTTTATCCTCTGCTGGATTCTTTTCTGTATCTTCCTTTAATAAGTCGTAGTTTCTTTTCAATTCCATAAAATTCGCAATTTTCGAAATCAGAGTTTCAATCGGTTTTCCCGAGGCTATGATTTCTTCACCCGAAGGTGAGGCGAAATCTTCTGGTTTGGCGTCTGCCCAATTCATGGTTTCAGCTGGATGATCGTATGAAGAGACAATTCATTTTTAAAAACGAGAGAAAAACACTAGCCGCCTACGTTAACAGAGCCAGGCACGCGCTAACTGATTTTAACTTTTAGTCTAGTCTGAAAATCTATCGCCGGGATACCACATAAGATGCGGCGTATCCGGCTCTACTGAAAACTCAGTTATTGACATCAAATAATTTATAATTTCGCTGCTGGTTATTAGAAAATAATACGATTCAATATTGATTATTTGATGCTACCTATTCTATTTAACCTGCGACTAACATCTCATCGATATTTTTCTTAAGGAACAAGAAATATCCATAAAAGTAAGCTAAATTTCTTGTATTGCAAGGAAAGTTTTTAAGAGACAATAATATAATTTTAAGGAATAAATATTATGCATATTGTTAAATATAAGTTTATGACTCATGTTTTCTCATCTTTCCAATAGATGGCGTTAGTGTTTATTTGTGAAAGAAAACTGATGTCATATTTGTGTATCAGTAATTGTTCGTCTTTGGTGTTCGTGAGTAAACGTTGCATAAAAAAACGCTGTTTGTTTATTCACTTAAATTCAACCCAGTCTGTATTAGAGACTGGGTTGGGACTGGTTCCTGGGTTGGGAATTTTCTTCACATATTTATAAAAGTTAATCAGACGCTTAACTCAATATAGTTATCACTTAACTCAATATAGTGCAGATACTGGTATTACGGGGCATTCAATAGACTACGTGTAAATAAGGCTGCTCCAGAATAACACCCATCCGGCAACATAATAATGATTCTTTAAAAGTTTCCTTTTTTTTCCTATGAAGTACGCCATTTTTGAAAAACACACTTAACCGCTTTATAAATCCCCAGTCTCATTTCACATGCACTTAATTCACATAATCAAAATTTAATGTTCCCAAAAATGTAGAAGCTCTATCTTTGGTGAGAATTTTTGAAAAAATAATTTATGTATGTCACATGCAGTAACGGATTTACTGACTGGATTCCATTGGAAGAGGTTATGGTGCAGCACGCGAAGGATACCAGTCTAGGAAAAGGAAAGCCTTTCTTGAGAACTATTTGAAGGAAATTATCTCGTATTCATGTTAAACACGGAAAAAGCTGAGAAAACCCCCACGCAGCAAGCGCGTTCTCAGGGAACAATGATCTAAACTACTACTTACGTTTCTCAAACAGTTGAGCTGTAAAGTTGAAGATCCATTTCCATTTAACTTCTGGTAGACTTTCGTCTTAGGATCTATTTACTAACTTTTAATTAATTAGTGATTTTGAGACATCTTAATATGGCGGGTGCCTAACGATGACTAGCACAGCCTTTGATCATGTGAATATTAAGTATAGAAATATCAGAAAAGTCCTATCATGAGCAAAGTGTGCTGGATATAATATCGATTTCTATTTGCGTACGTATATAAAACCTCATGTATTAGTTTTCGCATGCATTATATTTTGTATTCTTATCATCGTTTTTTAACCGAGATAAATTTCTGCCTGAACGATTAAGAAGATTGTGTTTTATCAGCGAAAACGTTATTTAACTAAGGCAAATAATCATAGTGTGCTTCGTCATAATCAAACATCCATTCTAGCAAGAAGATACAATTTAAATGAATTTTTAAATTTTATATGAACATACATTTGTCCTTTCAAATAATAATAATAATAACTCAATAATTTGTTCTTTCTAAATTTATTCTTTGTGAATTTTTAGTCCAAAGAGGCAATTTGCCCTGAAGGACTATTAATTTCGTTTTGGCACTTCGCTTCGAAAACAATAAACGGCGAATCATTTTTCATATTGTTGCCACTAAATATTAGGATCCTGTATTGTATTTAAAGAAATTAAATAATGAAGAATCTGCATGAATGTATGTATGTTTCTCGCATTGAGATAAAGCAACGATACCTAGAGCCATCAAAATTTCAATAACGTAATCTTCCACAGAATATGGGCATGTGGCAGCCTTAATTTGAATTTGAAATTTGTTTTATTATCTATTTCATATTTTGTAACACTTCAACGAATTTTTAATTAAAAAACTAAACGATTTCAAAGCGAGCAATGACCCCACTGTACGAAAAAAAAAAACATTTTTATCTCCAGTCTCTGTATCGGAAATTCTAAAGATATGCTCATTTAAAAGGTATTTTGTGATATTACTGTTGAACTGAATTTTATGGTTTGCGTACGTAGAACATGATATTTAATAAATAAAGGTAACTCACAAAACGTTAAAAAAAGCCCTTTGGACGTAATTTAAAATTTGAAACTTTTCGTGCATTTTACTTCCTTGTACTAAGTAGAAAGGAAGTATGGTAATCGTGAAAAATTTGGGGTATCATATTTCAACGAAAATATCTATTTTGACCACTATCGAATGGAATTAACGACGTTTTTGAGTGACATTCGTACGTAAGAACAGAATAAAGACACTTTTTCCAAAAAATTATAAAAGTGATTTAAAATGGATTCTGAAGTGATTTTTTCGTACGTATGTATGTATGTATCTCGCATAACTCAAAAACGAGTAGCCTCAGAACGTTGGAATTTTGTATATAGGACTCTATAATATGTAGATGTGCACCTTCTAATTTGGTTGCAATCGGCCGCACCAAAAGTATATAAATATATGTATATATCCACTTTGTTACTTAGCTCAGTGAGCTCAGTTTTTTTATTCTTATATGTTGGTAAATTGTGCATTTTCTGTTTCAAAAATGATTGAATTATGTTGCTCTTATCTTCTGGTTAAGGTTCTTATGCCTTTAGTAAATCTGCATGCAAGATTTGTAGAATTATCAACAATTTAAAAGTTGTTTGAGTGCGGCTAAGCCTAATCATTTTTCTCATGGCGGACATATTTGTTTACATTTCAAAGTTAGGAGGGCATTGGACTTGTTGCCAATCTAGAGAAACTAAGCTTCGCGACGACAAAGATAACGCCTTCTTTTATTATTGCGAATTAAATCATGCTTAATCCAATCCGGAATTTGTTCGAGGAAATAAGTGTTTAAGATTTACTTCGTAATTTTTATTATAGATATTTTGAGTTTTTGTGTATTTTTGCCTTGTGCGGAGTGAGAACTGAACTAATTGAATAAGAAATACTGAATCGTCTGCGAAAAACTGTTTCTTTCTTTTGTCCAAAGGGGCTTTTGCCCCTAAAGGACTATTGTATGCAATTTTGCGTTGGAAACATTAAAAGCCTGAATCACTTTTCAAACTGTTGGAAGGAAGGACTAGGTGTCATGCGGTGTCATGTGTTACAAATCACATGTGGTGTGTACACATCAGATTTTCTAATTTTGTCATTGGGGATTTCCCACTGTAAAGCAATTTTTTTTTATAACTCTGGCCTTATTTTAGACCTCTCTCTCAGTTACACATTTCAACAACCATTAGTCATTTTGTTTTAGGTTTTATGATGTAGTCAAAATTTCTTTGATACAAAAAGTTACAGTTGGTTTCTGC
>KK115682.1:964402-974748 GCA_000611955.2 Stegodyphus mimosarum
AGTAAAGAGTTTAATTGTTCCACAAGAATTTCAGTGAAAGAGGGCTTCGGATAAAGAGTTATTCAACACACGGAAATTGGAACTTGCTGGAACCTGACGGCATTTACAGATCTGCAATTTCACACTGCCCCTAAGCGGCTTTCGAGCCTTGCCTCCTCGGATGAAAAATAACGTTGAAAAGGCACTCATTATGCAAAGAAAATAATCCGAGGTGTTCTGAAAACGATTCTCGGAACAGGACTATACCGAAGTTTTTTTTTCGCCCATTTTGCAGCCTCCACAGCCGCATTTTTTACATTATTTACAACTGCAGGGTGGCAAATACCAGATTTCAGCTGTGGAAGGTCTGAACTATTTGCAATTTCAGCAGACGACTTTTTCTTTCTCTTTTTCGCGGCAAAATGACATTTTGTTTTGAAGAGGGGAACTTTTTTCTTTCACTGTTCAAACAAGGAGGAAGAGATTTGGAACTAGAATAGCGCATTAAACGATACAACCGGAAAAGATAACGTGCGGTTTTCCTTGAAATGTCTAACAAGATTATGGCAGCAGTAAATTTATGCCCTTTAAACATCCCGATGCTTGAATACAAACAATATAACTAAACGCCACATCATATGACAACTTTTTTTGGCCTGCCAAGTAAATTCTTTTATTCTTTGATAGTTATACAAGATTTAAAAAGAATCTAATTTAATTATCAGTTAATAATGCATAAGGATCATTTGTAATAATTTTGCCTTGTCATTACAAGTAGAAGAATTTCAGTCAATTTAAGAGTCATTGAAAGTTTCGAATCCTACCTTTTGATTTTATTTTAAGCTTAGAATAAATTCAGCGCGAAGTTAATTTCAAGCTGAATCGTTCAAATTCCACCAGAGGTCGATTAGGTAGGTCCAGCGAATAATAGCAGATCGAATTCTTATGAACTGGCTGCGTGGTTGTATTTGTAATTTTTCATTAAGAAGTCCTCCATGACATTATTCTTCTCCCCCTCTGGGGAGATTGCCGTCATTTGTTTTGGATATCAGTTCTAGCGAAACTAACAAACATCCGAACCATTCAATTGTCCCTACCATCCGAACCAAGATGAATTGTCCCTACCAGTGGCCGAATGATTAAGCCTGCTGAATGCTAGGAGTTACAACTGGGTTCGATTCCTGACAAATTACATGGCTAATGTTCGTGTTCTTCCTTACGTATAATGCAAATACGAGTCAATTTCCATTAGAAAATCCCCCACACAAGTCATCCTCTCCTTAGGCAAATAACCCTTGCTCGCTTTGCCATATTCAAATAATCTGAAGTCAAAATGAGTTCAGATATATTAATACGCAGAAACTAACTACTTAGCAAAATCATTAGAACTGGTGTCATGAGTTCCAGCCTTTCGGAACCTCTGAAATGTATGGTTCAACAAATGTATGAGATCAAGGCCCGCATCGCTCGTTAAATATATATGCCAAAAGTCACGCACAAGAATTTAATGTTTATTAAAGATCATAATATAGTCTACTCTGCTAATCAGTCTAATTAAATAACATGAAATTTTTTATCGAAAGTTTTTTATGAGAAAAAGTATGAACATAACATTTTTAGTGTGAACGTCGAGTTTGCTTTTTAAAAGATCATTGCATCTCTATTTAGGTTCTTTATTTGGAGGGAAACGTAAAGCAACCGTTAACTATCTATATAAGGTAAAAGATACCTTCTTGGAAGAACTTTCGATCAAAACCTGGCCCATATTTGAGTTTTAAAATCTATACAGCATTTTCTTTAAGAGATCGTTCCTGCGTTCGCTGCCCTTCTCAGTACTCGCCATGATGCTACAAAACGCAAAAATAACACACGGGGAAATAAATTAAACCACTGTATTTACTTTTGAAGCAAAACTTGAATTCTGAAGTTCTAAAATATCGACGCTTTTGTTAATAGTAAAGCTATTTTTCTAGATTTACTATTGACAAAAGCGTCGATATTACAATCAAAGCCCATTTTATTGCTCAGTTGCTGTTCTGTACTCAGTATGGAAATATTTGATAAATATTCAGTTTCATTTGTAGATCTATGCAATTCTTAATCACTTTCTGCATATGAAAATCTTCTTAGTAAGCGACGTAGACAGCAATAGTGAGAAAACTTTGCAATTGCATTTTATCATTTGGAATTTTCTCAAAAAATGTATTTTACACTAAAATTCGGAAGTTTAAAGGCGTTTTCGGACGTCTCTGTTGCTTATTCCACAACAATAATGGAAAAAAAAGAATTATGAAATATATTTTCTCACAATAATAAATTTATCCTTATTTAATGCAGTCGTGATCACAATTTAATTGGCATTCATGTGTAGCATTTAAAAGATTCCATAAATCAGAAAGGAATAATACAAACGAGCTGCAACTCAAATCTCGTGATCATTTCTTGCATCACTCTGTCCAACGTAAACACATTTCTGTCTTCAACTCTTTCATATAACAAGTTTCCCTTTACTGATTCTTTAACTGTCCCCAGTTTCTTTTCTTCTACCCACCGATCCATAGCTATCCCCCAAATCCAAATACATTTTTACTTCCTTGACGAAGTATTGTAATCGCGAAAAATTTCGGCTATCATATTTCAACGACAGTATACATTTTCACCGCTCTCAAATCCGTTTGAACGATGCTTCTGCGTGCCATCTGTACATACGGACAGAATACAGGATTCTTTTTCCCAAAACGGATTGCAAAATGGATTTAAAATGGATTCAGAAAAATTTTTTCTTGACGTCTATACGTACGTACGTACGCACATATGTAAGTATCTCGCATAACTCAAAAATGATTAGCCATAGAACGTTGAAATTTTGTACACTGTACTGATATAACATCTGGTTGTGCACACACACCCCTTTTTGTTACAATCGGCTTCACCAAATGTATATACATACCCAACCCCTTACCAGCTCGGTGATCTCTTTTTCATTCTTATATGTTGGTAAATTGCACATTTTTTGCTTTAAAAGTGACTGAATTACATTGTTCTTATCTGGTCAAGGTTTTTATGCCTTTCATCAATGTGCGTGCAAAAGCTGTAGAATTATCCACAATTTAAAATTATAAATAGCGCTAGGCCTAACATGGCGTCTATTTGTTTACATTTGAAACTCTTTAGTAGTATAAGGAATTAAGTCAGTTTGTGCACCTTTTGGCAAGTGGGAACAGAAATTAACTTGAAATTTTAACGCAACGAAAATTTTGTCTTTCTGCTCGTTTGCCGAATTGCTTTTTTTTTTTTTTTTTTTCCGCAGAAACTCTCTTTTTAAATCCCCCAAAATTTTTTTTAAAACTATTTAAATAGTAAGTATTTCGGTGTTTTAGGTTTTTCTGTATTTTGCAATTTTTAATGAAAATGTTTCGAGTTTTTATGTTACTTTTGCCTTGCCGAGAAGTGAGAACTAAATTGACTGCATGAGAAATATATAGCTAATGCAATCCGATGATATATAGTTTGTCAGGACTGAGTGTTTGGTGCATATTCTTGGCAAACATCTTCGTGAACTCCTTAAATCCTGATCTGGAACAGGGAGTTGAATGCAGCTATGTTCTGTGGTAGAATACTGTGATTAAGTTGGAGAATAACTGCACTTGAAAGGGATTTAAAATCCTCTTTTATTAAATCACAATTATTTACAACCACTTCCCAACTCGGGAGGGATACAGAAAATACATACCGCATTTGGGTCTAAAATGAACAATCAAATTTAAACTAAAGCTAAATAGAAATTAAACTAGTCGTTGCTCACAGAGCTATAACGCGAGGTTGGCCTCTAAACTAAATGGTGCGTAGCAAGATTTAACTAATACTGACGCACTTGGAATTACTTCAATAAGCAATCACGTAAAAGCACTATGGCTTAGAATTTAAATGCTAGCTAGTCAGGCGAACGTCGAATAGAGTGACTGTGGTCTGAGACTAAAAGCTCTCTCACACTGAGAGGTTTCTACCTCTCGCTTAAATATAACTTGGCTCCACTTGAAATTAGCATAAAGTTAAAAACGCGCGCTTCTTCTAACGGGAAGTTGAAATGAGAAAGAGATAGAAAAGTATAAATTAAAATAAAACTTTGTTAGTTTAACTAAAACCTTACAAGCTAATGCAAAATTTTCAAAATATGTAAAATATACTTGAAATATTCCCTTAATTCTTTTTTATTTCTTAAATATTTTTTGTATTTTACATTAATTGTTGTTCAAATTTTCTTACAAAAGCATAGAACCATTGCTGAGGCCGAGTTTCGTCGGGAATAGCGCTTTATATTCATGACCAGGATAAACTCTTAGTTTGTCCAGTTTTTGTGGAAACTGTGAAATTTCGATAAAATAAAATAAATTTGGGAAAATATTTGTGAGTATTTTGTTTTAACAGATAAAGAATATATCTTCATCTCCACCGAAACTTATCCCAAAGTCACGAGTGTCGGAAGATGTAATTTTGAGTTTCTGACCTCCAGATATTATGTAAATGTGAGTTTCCGTTTATAGGTTTTTAAATTTGTATTCTATTTTTCTATTAAACTATTTCTATTATAATCTATCTATCTAAATTTGCATTCTATTCTATCTAGTTGTGCATTGTTATTTTTATATTTATTATTTATGTTTATTTTTTCTATTTTATTTTTTCACAGTAAGTAAACAAGTCCTGAATATGTAGATATATTACTTCATATGCAATAAAAGTACAAATATTTTAATAAACAGTTAAGGAGGTAACATTCACAATTTTGTCTTACTGATTGATCTTTTGCTTAAGAGATAATTATAATCTTTTAACACTGATTTTTTACTTCTTTGTACGAAGAAAAGGAAGCATTGTAATCTCCAGAAATTTGGAATATCATATTTCAGCAGAAATATCCCTCTTGACTGCTTCCGAATCCATTTAGCCGAATTTCTGCGGGACATCTGTATGTACGGACGGAATAATTTTTTTTTCCTTTTCCTAAAACGGATTGTAAAATGTATTTAAATTAGATTCAAAAGGGATTTTTTCGTGATGTCTGTACGTACGTATGTACGAATACATCTCGTATAACTCAAAAATGATTAGTCGCACACCCCTGAAAATTTGTATATGTTACTGCTATAACATCTAGTTGTGCATTTCCCTTTTCCATTGCAATTGACAGTGCCAAGTATATAGATATGTATCTGTTACGGTAAAACCCCGAGGGGTCTGATGTAAATCCTAAGTTTTATTCAGACTCGATGGTCGTAGTCATACGCTTCCAATGGCAATGCCAATTTTTTTTTAAATTACATTTTTGACAAAAAAGAAATCTAACTATGTATACATAACAACAGTTTTATGCAATAAGTGAAACAATAAACATCTGTCAATATTTAATATCAGTTTATTGCTGCAAATATCTAACAGTATTTAATATCAATTTAATTTTGTTCTAAAAATAATATTTAACAGGTAGTATAAAGAAATCGTAAGGTACGCACATCAGAATTTTTCTATAAAGTAAAAACAGATAAAGCAGCTTATTAATTTTAAAAGTAGTTAATTAATTAATTCAATATTTTTACTGCTTTATAGGACAAACTATAACAATTCAAGGAAACGAGAACCATGCATGCTTTAAGAGAAAAATCAACAATTAAAATAATGTATTACCAATTGAAAATGTCATCTCATTTGGAATTAATAATGCACCGGTCAATTATGGGTATAAATCTTCGGCTTTTACGAAATTAAAAACAATTAATAATAATCTAAAAGCTAATTATAACTGTCATGTTCTTCATAATACCGCTAAATATGGATTAAAAATGATGTGGAATGCATAATATTAAAATCTATAGCCAATTTTCATCGAACACTATAACGCCAAAGAATTAAGCAGTTATTTCGATTTCCTAAATCACTGTTATTTTGAAACATACAAGTATATTTCTACCAGAAGCATATTTTCAATGAATAACTTATAGTGGAATAAAAGAAACATATTAAAACCGGAAAATTTTAAGCCCGAAATACTTATTTGCAGAAACCTAAAACATTAATGCAAAAATTTTTTAGAAGAAAAAATTAAAAATTAAAAAAGTTTTAGAAGCATCAAGAAGCAACCAAAAATTCTCTTTGAAAGCGACAATTCAAAAATAATATAACATTTAATGTACTTTTTCTCAGTTATATTCACATAATTTTTTATTACATGCATGTATTACTCACATTATTTTTTCAAATTTATATATTTATGTTATATATCATAGTGTTACGTTTTACGGGTTCGTGGATTTGGAGTAATTGATGAAGAATCAAAACACGATTTATTCACCAATATTTTACAGGAGAGTTCCAAAAACACTTCACAGTCATCGGAAAACTACGAAAAACACGCTGAAACAATCAGCAACACAGCCTTAAGGCTACAGCAGTGAGGGCAGTTTCACGGCAAAGCACTCAATTACAGCTCACGACTCGGTTCGATCACTCTCAAGCTAATCTACTCAAGATACTAGTTTTTCAGGGCACAGGCAGGGTATATATATATATATATATATATATATATAGAGAGAGAGAGAGAGAAAGCTTTAACCTACCTTCAAGAACATTCTCGAAGAAACCGCCAAGAATGAGTTCTAGAACGTTTTCGCTCCGTCTATGGCAAATCGCCAGTTTTGTTGCCAAATGGATGATTTCGTGCCAAATCTGGTAACCCTGCCTTACTCTGCCACTCTCTGGCAACCCTAACCCCGGTGAGGTGAAGCTATCTTACCGCAGCTGGGCATTCCGCAACAATATTTTTGATACGTTAAATTATAAATAGTAGCTTGTGTTACTAATCATTTCTGCAATTAATATCGATATCAGACTGTTACTAATTATTTTATGATATACCACATGTTATTATAGTATTACTTAATAATGTATCATGTTATATAGTTACCTTCTAATAAAAAAATATTCATTGTTTTCTCATGATATATAAATAAAAAAATTAAAAAACATAAAACTTTATTTTTTTTATAATATCCTAATTTAAAATTTTAGCATGAAAAATTTTGAAACGGTGGCAACACTACATAGAACAGATTTATTTCAAATTTTATTTGGCTGGTTAAATTGATATCTTCATCTGTTTAGGTTTCATCAAAGAATCGTTTCCATTTTTTGCGTTTCTCTAAAGTATTTGTTAAGCTCGATGTCGGATATTCTTAATACTCTATTTATAATTTCGTTATATTAGCCCATTAAATTGTACATGCATTGCTGCAAACTTTATAGCAAACATATCATAGTTATTGTTAGAATAAATTAGTGTCACTTTTGCGTAACGAAACTCCGTAAAAACAAACGAGCGCCAAACGATATATTTTGGCGAGATATGTTTAGATGAAGATTTTGTTACTTGCATTATTTTTTTGTGCTTCATTCTTTTTCAAAATGTTACTTTCTTCTATGGAATATACTCCTGATAATATTGCCTAATAGGTAAGCCTGAAGCTGTTTAAAGCTTTTAAATGAGCCTACTTATAAGTTCTTTATTTCAACACTTCAATTTAAATCTTTGTAAAGACTGTTAACTTTGATTTGTATTCTATCTGATTTAAGCAAACTCTCTAACTTGTTAAATAAAGATTTCGTAGTTATTCTAACTTTTGATTCTTCAATGAAATTGTGCTAAATAGAGGAGAGTGTACTCAAACGTCTTAACTGTGTTAAATGCACGACAAATCATTTATCTAAATCAAAGTTTCTCAAACTATGATATTCGTACCATTAATGGTATATTACATTATTTTAAGGGATACGGTTTTTACCAAAATATTTTAATAAATGTTAATAATGAATGTAAAATAGCGTCCCTTCTGGAACATATATTGTTACATGATGTTAGATATATTTTTTATCCTTATTTATAGTAAACGAAATTAAAATTTTTAAAAAGTTGTTTTAATTTGAAACACGAAATTGAAAAGTTTGAAACCCTTATCTAAATTATTAACAGACTCTTGTATTGTTTTACTGAATGCGTTCATTCTTCAGTATTTTGTTCCAAATAATAATGATTAAACTAAAATCTATTTTTAGTCCAAAGGGATTTAGTCCCGAAGGACTATTACTTTCGTTTTGCGATTTTGCGTCGATTCCCTCTGAATGCCCGTTTCACTTTTCGAATTGTTGCCACTAAATTTCATCGCTCTGCATTAAATTTAAAAAATGAAAAATCTGCATAAATGTATGCATGTTTCTCGCATTGTGATAAAACCTAGAGCCATCGAATTTTGAATGACGTAATCCTACTGCGAATATGGGCATCTGGAAGCCCTAATTTTGAATTTGAAATTTGCTTTATTATCGATTTTATGTTTTGTAACATTTCAACGAATTTCTGATTAACAAACTAAATGATTTCAAAGCGAGCAATGGCAACACTGTACGGAAAAAAAAAATTTTTTATCTCCAGCGCACGAGACTTACGGAAATTCTAAAGATATGTTCATTTTAAAATGATTTTGCGATATTGATTTTGAACTGAATTTTATGGTTTGAATACGTAGTACATGATATTTAATAAAAAAAGTAGCACACGAAACGTTAAAAAAACGCGCCTTTGGACGTAATTTAAAATCTGAAATCTTTCAGATTTTTTTTTTTAATTTACTGTATTCTGTTTCAGGCTTGAGCAGAAAAATTTTGAGATTCATCTTGAAAGTTGTGAAGCAAGACACTTTATATTTCTCTGTATCCCTTTCGGATTATTTTATTGTATCGGCTTGGCATCATATAGACTTTTAACAACGAAATAAATCTCATTTTTGAATGAATCTCATAAATTAAGATTCGAAAATATTTCATTGGTCAGGTGACGTAGAGACAAAAATTTATAAGCTCTTTCTACTAAATTAAAATATATCTTGCGCACAACATTGAACAACGAATTTATAACTAAATTAAGTGAATACCCTGAACAAGACACACAAAGTTCTCTTTCATTATGCTGTTTAATCCTGGCTGGTTTAACCGTATATTGACCAGACTTGTTTGCTGCGCTATGGTACCTTTGACATTTGTTGTATTCAATATAAACAAATGTAACACATCCAGTACAGCAGATTTCAATGATGCATCAATGTGCGAATGTAAGAAGCCAAAGAAAAGCTTAGCATATTAACCGCTATCTAAATAATAAAGCAGTATGATAGAAAGTTGATGAAAATGCGTTATCAGGTGTCCAACCAGTAATTATACAATAGTATTTTTTATTTCTCAACTTCAGTGTTAAAACGTTTCATCATTCTTTCAGTAATAATTTTAAGTCATAACTTCATCACATACTGTTGATGATAAATTATTTACACTTCCTTCTTCCTTTTGGGCAAATATTTTACATTGAAACGCTACAAAATTATTGAATTCAACTGAAAATTCCTATTCCAATGTGATTTTCGTTAGATAGGGTTAATGATCCGAAGCACTTGTTATTGCCACGAAATTTAAGACAAAAGTTTCCTCATATTTGGTATTTTGTGGAATTCTGATAAACCGCTTGTATTTAGACCGTTTGTCTGTGTTTATACATACTAATTCATAGAATAAAGCAGAAAATGTGCTTACATTACTTGTTACAATAACAACTGTAATTAATAGTACATGTATATATAATTGCATTATACATACATATATATATAATTTTGTCTTTAATTGCATATATATATATATATATGTAATGATATCGGGAAAGCAGAGAAAAGGAAATCAGCTTGCAGTCGTCGTCGTGACCGATGATGGGATATTTTTGATGCACAGTTAACACCGGAACTTTTTAACAGCTTTCAATAATCGAGTGGAAAGATGGAAGAAGATGTTGACGCGATCCAAGTTCAGCTAATTACCATTTTTATTTCCAAACACATTAGAAGCATTCTTCGTAGACAGTATACTTTTTCATCATAAACAATTACAATAATTTTTCCTATACACCGGTTAACACGGACGACATCCTTTTAGACGGGGAAGCAAAGTGAGGAGTTACTAGCAAGGTAGGAGCTAGCAGAAGAAGGATGACGTAATTAGCTCGCCAGAATATTTATACCAGAATAGGTGTGATTCTAAAGACAAGTTATGATTAGTTAGTATTAGTTTTGGTTTGCACTTTTCAAGCAACGTTACGCAACGAAGAAAATTCTCGAATTCGGGAGAACAGATGAATTTAGGGGGAGATCACCAAATTTAGAATGTTAATTTTGAGATCGCCAATTAGTTTTTAAAGCACATATCGTATTTTCTTATATCTTACATATATGTATATATATAATTTTGTCTTTAATTGCACACATATATATATATAT
>KK115682.1:978785-1021450 GCA_000611955.2 Stegodyphus mimosarum
AGGGAAAGAAAAGTAGAACTAAAAATAATAGGTTGATATAAAATAAAGTCCTTATATCTGCTCTATAAGTTATCGGCAATGTGTGAGACCCGGCTTTTTATAGAACACTTAAAAATTTTATTAGAATGCCAAAAACTTACCAGCAATGTATGAAACGATTAACATTTCCTTGGCATCCTTTAATATGTCAACAGCCAAAATGCCAAACAGGGAAGTATGCAATACATCTCCGTTTCGTTTCTGACATCCATACATAACGCGTACATAATCCATACGTTTAATACACTCATTACTTAATTCCCTACATCCATTTTTTTAATAAGAAAGGCATAATTTTTGTTTTTTACAACTTTCATTTCTTTTTTCGTACTTAAATAGCATTTGTCATTCTATAGAATGCCTAGCTAGTGCATAAATACCTAAAGAAATTGGATAATAATTCTTGTAATTCATACTTTACCTAGAAACGAAGCGAGCGGAAAAGCGAGAAGCATTCAAAAGAAAGCGTGGGAGAGAGTCTAAAGTCTTTTGGTTTCAAATGAAATCAATCAGTGATTGGCCAAAAGTTATCTGAATTTTGTAATATTACATAAGATCATACTACACGAATTAATTTTGAAATGACGCAGTTTAGATTAATATCTTATAAATAGTTGGTATTTTTAGAACAGGAATAGAAAATACTCAGGTTAAAATGAAGAATAATAGGGGCTATTCTGCAATAAGAAATTTGCTTTACTTATTTTTATCTTTATATATGAGAGATGTATCGAAATTTTGATATTAAGCAGCCTGGAGGATGTATTAGTTAAACGTGATATTTCGGGATATCCTATATTATTAAGTAATAGTAAGCAGGACTTCATCCTAATTGTATCCCAAACTTTGTCGATGAGACAGAAAGTACGTTCTGAGGATATACTGAGATATAATATTAAGCACTTTAGTAGTCAGTGTGAATAAGAATGTGTTTAGGAGCTTAGTGGGATATTCAGGGATGTTCGATGATTGTAGTAAGAAAGATTTCAGATCCTTATGATATATTGCAGTTCGTCGGGAAAAGTAAATATTCATGTTTCTACAAAATTTCAGTTTTGAAATCACATCATACATTTTGGTTTCATGTCACCGTTGTTGCGTTCTCACTAACACTTCTTAATAAAAACCGTTAGAGGGTGCTATGTTCGTTTACTCTTCAGAAAAGTGCAAAACTTGAAACAGAATTTAGGTGTTCTCTCTACCAGTTTTTCGCTCATATTTTGAGTTCGGTGAAGAGACCGGCCAAACTGAAAGATTGTGAATTTCGGAAAGCTCATTTCCGAAGAAAAAAAAAAAAAAGACTTAAAAAATAACAAAGCAGGGATCATTTCTTACTAAAATCCTTACATAGCGCTGTATTAGTTATACACAGCTCTACAGTTTCATTCGAGCTTGGTAAAATTTTGCATAATTCAACTTGAACCAAAATAAGAAGAAAATCATCATCTACCTGAGATTTCGAAGAAATTTTATTCGAAGAAATTTCATTTAGGAGGATAAGGGTAGTTCGAAGAAACTACCCTTATCCTCCTAAATGAAATCTCTTCAGTCTACATAAAGCCAGGGAAATCGAGTACATCAACGAGTTTTTATCATAAAGTTGCTCATGCAAAGCCATAAAAATATGTATAATAATTTCAAGGAGCAAACGGAGCGCAGATATTAAGAGGAAAGCTAAAACTGAAAAGAAAAAAAAAGCATTTGAAAGAAAATACCCAGATAGCACAAAAGCATGCTCAAGATATCCACGTGGTGTTCCTCACACGGTAAGTGTACATCAACACATCCCAGAATATTAAAATTATAAATACACGTGGCATTAGATTCTATGTAAAGAATGCGCCCTTCATTTCCACATATGTGCGAAATTTCAAACGGTATTCGTAAATCGATCTTACTTAGAACATGATCTACGCAACTTACATCAGTGATATCTACTTTTTGGAAGAAAATTTAGAAGTGAGATTTTTGCAAGAGGTTTTGCCCCTGGCCATTAATTTCGTAAATCAATTCCAATTTTAAAGTCTATTACAGATACCGGACATTTTCGTATTGTAGCTTTATCTTAGGAAATTTAAATTTCAGTAAATTTTTCTTGGAAAGATACCATAATTGCTTCAGCTTCATATGATGCAATTGGCGTAAACACAAGAAATCATTCATTTGCTTAACCATACAAGACGTATCGAACTATGATAACCAACTGATCTGTAAGCACTGAATCTCCAATTTTTTCTCTCAGTTGCAAATTATGTTCTTATTGGACTCTGTTCGATGGCCCGATGCATATAGTTTACATTTTGCTCAGTTATAAACGCGAGAACATTGGTTCACAAGTTGAGATTTATTTAAATTATTCAGTATACATTTTGGTACTGCGAGTAACATAATTTAAGATCAGTTTACAAGTTGTATGACTAATAAGCACAATAACTCTCAAAACTCATTTTAAAACTGACTGATGAATCTTTCTTATTCAAAATTTATACACCCACAACAAAATTACTAATAGATGTGTAAGGTTTTAGTTAAACTAACAAAGTTTTATTTTAATTTAAATCTTTCTATCTCTTCTCAGTTTCAACTTCCCGTCAGAAGAAGCGCGCGTTTTCAGCTTATGCTAATTTGAAGTAGAGCCAAGTACTATTTAAACCAGAGGTAGAAACCTCTCAGAGGGAGAGAGCTTTTAGTCTCAGATCACGGTCATTCTGTTCGACGTTCGCCTGACCAGCTAGCAGCTAAATTCTAAGCCATAGTGCTTACTACGTGATTGCTTATTGAAATAAATCCAAGTGCGCTAGTATTAGTAATTTTTGCTACGCACCATTTAGTTAGAGGCCAACTCCGCGATTAGCTCTGTGAGCAAAGATTAATCAAATTCCTATTTAGTTTTAGTTTAAATTTATCTAATTGTTCATTTAGACCTAAGTGTGGTCTTTTACTTTCTGTATCCCTTCCGAGTTGGGAAGTGAATTGTAAATAATATTGATTTAATAAAAGAGGATTTTAAATCCCTTTCAAGTGCACTTATTCTTAAGCACAGTATCTACAACCAGAACATAGTTGTATTCAGCTCCCTGTTCCAGATCCGGACTTAGAGACTTTTCAGCTGTTCGCGACGTTGTTTGCCAAGAATACGCACAGAACACTCAGTCCTGACAGATGTACTAGAAGTGCATACTTTCATATAAACAGACATGAACATTTCGTAAAACTAAAGTATTTTGTTGATAAAGGTCAAATTTTTTTTTAAATATTAAACTGCATGGTAGGAAATGAAGTATTTTGCATAAAAGTCTAAAAAACACACAAAAGAGTATAAAACGCTTTTATATTAAATATATTTATTTGAAAATTTTGAATTTAAAATAACAAAAGCTAAAAGCAACAAACATACATTAAGAGATAAAACAAACTTAAAATGCCATTTGTATTGAATGATTTCATGAAACTGGTATTGCTCAGTTTCTCCATGAGTCTTTAATATAAAATAAAAGACTGAAGAACGATGTAACAATACTCGCAAAATTTCACAGGAGAATTCTTTATGTATCATTCGTACCCACCACGACATGTTCAACGGAGTTACTATCCACAAGATGAACCACAATGGTCGGCAAGTCGGGTGTTTTATATTCACTCTTGCTTGGGCTCGGCGTTTTCCTCCCTTCTAATGCATTAACATCTGAACTCTTTGTGGGTGGGTCTTCGGCAACTGGAGTCGCATCGAAAGGGTCAGAAGTTTCAGAAGTGATACTCCTGTAAATCTCGAAGCTGGGACCAACGGCGACTGGCATGAAAACCGAAACGTCAGACAACGAAGAGGAATTTGAAACTTTTTTGCTAGACGTAGAAAATTTGGCTAAGAGTTTGGTCCTCAGCCTGCTTACCATTGATGTATCTGGTTGCTGTTGAGCTATTCCTCTCGCGCAATGAAGCTTCGGCAGACGAGGTGTAGCTGACTGTGAAATCCGTATCTCACGTAGTCCTAAACATAAGATGGAAAATTATGTAGGGCATTATATACCCAGGAATGATCACATATTTCAATTTGTTATATAGTGCTATACAAGTATTGATGGTGTAATGACGAAATTACGTTTTATAAAGTCAGAATTAATTAATATCCTTAGCCGAATGTACCTGTATTTTTCTCAAAAAATATCTCCTCTTACGCTACGTTAAAGTGCTCAGAGAATGGAACGTCCTACGTCCAGAAAAACCTATACCGATTGTATTCAAATGATATTAAGAATTACTGCATAAAACACATAATTTAATTTTCTTGGTCAATATTTATTATTAACCCCTTTGAAAGTAATATCCCCCAGACTACTGTGCCAATGTTTTATACAATCCTCGAAAAATATTTTAAAATTATTTTCGTGAAACCTCTTCAGACCTCGCAGTGAACATTTTATTGCATTAGTATGTTAAAACCAGTGACCACAATGTGAGAATTTTAAACGAGTAAATAAAAAAGTCACGCAGTACCATAGCAAGTTAATATGGAGTTTGCGGAATCATGTCTGTTGAATTTTGGCCAAAACGTCACGATCAGCAGCACTCTGAGCAGCTGCATCATCGTGGTGCAAAATCCATAAATTAGCTCGCGGTAATTAGGGTAATTCTTTACCAGTTTCAAACAACTGCTGCAAAAACAGTCAGATAATATTTTTATTAGTAGTTTGGCCAATTTCGAAAACTCCGAGTTGCACAAAACTGCAACAATCGTGGAAGAACCAATATTTCTTTGAGTTTTGACAGAATTTGGCCTGTTTTTTCAGCTGATTGTTGGACTTCTTTCTGTATCACAAGCATATGTATACATTTTATCACAGATAATATTAAGTTTTAAAAGGTACTCATCTTGATAAATTATCGCATGGTATACTTGAGCTCATTTGTTCTCTTTGGGTAAAACTTTATCATTTTTGGGACTTGACTGATGAAACGATGCATCACGAAAATTAACTTCCCTAATTATTTTTTAGCATCCAAAACGTAAAAGGAATTCGTTCAATAATACTTGCAATTCTTAAAAATGACGATCACTAAGCATCAAATCTCTGACTTGACCAACTTGTTGCTCACTAGTTACAGTGAGTGATTTATCAGAAATTGATTTATCTTTATCACATTGTCTACTTTCCTTAAAAATTTAACATAACTCAAAAACCTTTATTTTTGATATAAAGTTTTGCTAAAAAGTTTATGACAAATGTTTTCTAGCAGAATCTCCATTGCAAAATTAAAATGTAATCCTAGTTCTTTGCTAAGTGGTATTCACCGTTTTGGGAAATTTCTACGAAAAATTCTTTGTTCGTTATAAACAAATAAATTTACAAAAACTAAAACGAAACAAGGATTATTACTTGATGTCAATGATAGTCGTAACAACATCTGAAAAACTTGGCTAAGCATTCTTTATACTTGCGCATTTTAAATGAATTGTTACCGATGCCTTTTTGATCATAGTTGTACAATCCTCCAGTGAGGCGAGAAATTTTAAAAGTATCCAGTTGTTTCATGGAACATTTGTTATCAGAACTTTTTCTGACGTTTTGAGTATAGTAGCGTATGCCATTTTACTTTATAAAAATAACACCCCTCAACTGAGAGTCCCTTTTGTGAAAACGTTCTTCTAATCTTGATTGAAGTTTTTCCATCACTCGATGAAACGGGTCATGTTGAATTCATGCACTTTCTTGTCTGATATTAGTTTTTTAATTCAGGCATGGTTTATGGTCTATCAATGTACATCCTGCTCTTCAGAAATCTCAAAAGAAAAAAGTCGCATGCGTACACATCTGGGGATCTTGCAGATCATGAGATATCGCCATATTTGGATACGAGTCCATTTGGGAATAGTTCTCGCAAAACAGCCATGGATTCGCGAGCAGTATGACTTATGATCCCATCCTAATGGAAAAAATTAATTTTCGAAAACGAGGGAGCCTGAATGATGCACCAAAAATATTCTGAGCATGTGTGTGTAGCGGTCTGGATTAACAGTTGTGGTGTTTCCTGTATAGTCTTGGAAAAACATAAGGTCCAATAATACCAGATGACGAAATTTCACACCATACAGTAATTTTCTGACTATGTAATGGCTTTTATGCAACTCACTTGAGCTTTCATTGCTTAAATGTCGGTTAAAGTCACACAGTCCCGATTCTTATAAAATGATTTCACACAGAAAGCAAGCTGAACACCAGACAACTTCTCCATGTTTAACAAATGGCATTAAATGTCAAACAATAAACCAAAACCTCTAAGACCCCTCATAAGCAGAGAATGAACTATTATACTGTTGGAACTAATAGACTAATGAACTATTGAACGCCAATGAAGTTGGAAACTTCCACCTTCACTGGCGGATTCTGTATGTACACCATGTCCACAAATGTCTGTACCAGGTCTGTATTTTTCAAGCATTGTTTTTAGACATATACTTTCAGTCACAAAAATGTTTTAGATAATTTAAATATTCATATTAATTTTAAAAATATCAGTTTTGCAAAAATTACCAAATATAATTATTATACGTTATTCCAATCCTTATTTTAATATTCAGGAAAGTTGTTATTCACGCAAAAAATACAGGAGGTTTGACTCCCGTATGACAAATAGTGACCGATCTGTTTCATTTTAAAGTGGGAGATCATATTCAGGAACCGTACAAAAATAGAACAGCCAAATCTTTTCTCTTATAATACAACAATATCAATTTAGAAAAAGATTTCTAATGTTAATAGATTGCTTGATGAGAATTTCTATCCAGATTGTCCTAAAACGTGATTTTCAATATAAAGTTTACAGAAAAGGACATCCTTTCACAGTATCTTAGAGAATTCGTGTCCCAGAAAACATTAGGACTCATTGTTGGTACAAGTACCAATTCGTAACATTATATGTATAAATTGATATTTTTCCTAGTTTAATGAATTTCTGCATGATAATTAAATTGTGATTCTAAAGCAACAAAACTTCATAAGAATATCAGTAATATATTTCAAACATTTGAAAAGATAATTGCTTGTGCCAAAATTCTTTCGACATACTAATTGTAAAAAAATTATAAATTAAGGAATGTTATGTAGTAGTAAATTACAAAAGAATATCAATGAATGTCATGTAAGGGGGAAAATCAGTCAAGTAATTCTAATTTATTTGTTAATCAAGCCCCCCCCGGGAAGGCAAATGGAAAATGACGTGAAATATCCGAAATTTTGAAATTAAAGTCAAAGAAACAAACGGAGTCAAACTTGTTGTTTACTTCTTATAATGTGGAGGACACTTTTCCCAATTATCTAAATAGAAATCCTCGTCATTTAAATTATTAAAATATCTCATACGTACAAATGCAAACATTTCGCTCTTCAAATGGTATACCTTCCTTGATATGATCTTCAACTTTAAAAATAAATATCTCAGTCAATTTTTTTTTTATATTTTATTTTTTATACGTTTTGTATTTTAATTTTTATAACGAGCACAAAATTTTTTTAGATACATGTATAAGGAGCGGAGGAATGTATAAAAAGTTAAATTTCATAATTCGTATGCAACTAGGTGTTCAAAATTTAAAAATTCCAGAGCATGAATATTTGCTGCATATAAAACATCTGAACTGGGATTCTATGTCTACGATCAATGAAAACTGATTGAGAAATTAAGGACTTTGGGGAACACAGTGTATAATTTTATTATTTCGAAAACTTTATATCTAAAATTATTAATTTAAATCTTACTTATATTTCAGTTTTTAAAACTTTTACAAGCAGTCGTGTGCTATTTTGAAGTCAAACACACATAGAATCAGAGTTCAGTTCCAGCGAGGTAGCAGAAAACTTTTGTTAAATTTGTCTTGAATTGGTGAGTACCTTTTTGTATGTTAGTATGTTTATCCCAAGATGACTCGAGTCTTCTCTGTCACAATAATATTTTAATTCTCAATGGTTTTTCGCTTTTCGAGAAATCAGGTCTCATTTAACACATTTTAGATGATCCAAAATTTAAACAGGTACTCGAAAATATCGTGATCAATAAATTTATTTCTGGGTATCAACCTGAAGAAAAGATTTGGACCAGCAGAAAAAACTCAAGCAAGAACCCAGACCGGAGGTCGCCAGAAACAGCCATCCAGGTGCCAAGAGGAAAAGACAGGAACCCGAATATTATCACTCCAAAAGGTTGACGTACAGAGGTCAGAAAAGGAAGGATACCATGGAGGAGAGCCGAAAAAGTCAAAGACGCAGACTGACTGCCATGAACTCCTTGACATGGTTGGTTGGTTGGCTTTTAATGGCAGTTCATGTTGTTCGAAAGACTGATTCTGTTATGTTAAAGCCAAAATTTGGCCAAATGTAAAATAGCTTTGTATTTTATGCATTAATGGAAAATTTAGTTTCAGGGCCGCCAGCTTGGCGAAGAAGCGTGAAGTAAAATGTTATTTTTTCTTGTTCATCTTATTGTAAATTGTAAAAATCAAATGTATTAGAATTTTGTAAAGATATGTAAATACTTGAAAGCTATGTAAAAGTGGAATTTAGTCTAAAAGATTAAAATTTTAGATGCTAAAAGTAAATATTAAAAAGAAACGAGTTAAGAGCTAAATGTTAAACAGAAGATAAAATCATGCGTTGGAGCGAAAGCCTGCATTTGAAACGTTGAATGAGGGGGAAGAGTACAATGAATGCGGTTTTTAGGATTCTCAACCCACACTTGAGCTAAGAATGATAAACATAGCTCATCGAGTTTTAGTATGATGGACTGGGAGGTGTCATAGTTGGTTGATCGAATTCTAACAAATCATTGTGGTTAGGGGAAGTGTTGAAATACAAAAAATGAAATATTCCCGTTGGACACCACACATGGTGGAGAACCAGGGCAAAGCAAGTTAAAGTTTGCATGAAGAATGAATGAATGTGAAATATACAGTTAAATAAGGAAAAGAAAATCGAAAAGTAAAATACTACCGAGTATTAAGGAAGTGTAAATCATAATGTATTTTCAATATACTCATACTTGTTCCTTCCAGATCCTGGAAGGAAGGAGACTGAATGATAAAGAACGACAGTAGAGAGGATTCAGTATGAAGAAATTGTAATCAACGACGAACATTATTGTAAAATTTGATAGTCAAAAGTTTGTTTTATGTAAACTGGCTCTTGAGTTTTAGGATAGAATGTTGAAACTTTTAAACAGGTCGTTTCTAGGACCTGCTTTCAAGTGTTCAATATTCTGACAGGGGCAAATATAGGGTTTATATTTAACTAACATTTATTTTAAGTTATCTTTCCTGTTTAGCTTTCATTTTTTCCCTAGAAATGAGTGCCAGGGTATGTAAATTGTAGTAGCACGCGCAGTTTATTCAAATTTAGCGGAAGCTAGTTGAATTAAATAAGAAAGGAAACCAGATTGTGAGACTCCTGCTTTGAAGTTACGCTAATGACGTTGCTCGGTAGAATTTAGATCGATGCGTGTCGGCCTGTGTGCCTAGTTTTGCAGAAGTCCTAGCTTTCAACTGTTTAATCAGTAATCTTGCTGAATCTCAGCGGTAATTAGACGCGTGGTTAGTTTAGAATTTCAGAGCCTCGTCGGTAGTGTTTTGATATTTGTTCATCCAGTCATTACTTACAGTTTTACGTTCTGCTTCAGTTAAACCGCCGGGTTGGCGCAGTTTGTGAGCGTCATGTGGCCACATTTGTCATTTTAAAGATAAATAAAAAGGGCTTTAACCCCTTCTTACGTTTCTGTGTAAATTCACACATAGTAGCAGTCACTACCCCAGTTTCTGACAAGTTGGGGCCACGAGATCTTACAAACGTACGGTGAAACCGAAACACAAGAAAAAGAAATTTAATAATTTCAAGTGATAATAATGATAATTAATTCCTTGATGGGATTTTTCTAATAATAAGTATAATCATTAACTTCTTTTGGAACATGACAATGTGAATTGCTCTATTTGTGTAATTCTTAAGTCAATTTTTACGCTATTTTATGAAATTTTAATTTCTTCTTATAAGATTGGATGTAACGAATCAAGTTTTCATTCCCTTCATCTTCGTGACAACAGGGTTTGACTAAGAAATGGAAGTTTTTATGTGATTATGGCAAAACCTCGAGGGATGCCTTCGTGGCGGGCTTTCTATGAGGAATTGTTTCGTATACATGATACACAAGGAGAAAACCATGAAAAACGACCATGCAAGGAGCCCAATCGCGGGATTCGAACATCGGACCGAACTACCACTGTTCAGCGGCTTTACCGCTCTGCCGCTGGTGGGCCTCAGAACTGAAAATAGTTAGCAGGAAGCAGAAGTAATTGACTGAATGACGCAGGATCAACTTGCAGTGGGAAGATCCACAGCCCGAAGATCTTTGATTCTACACATATTTCTCATTTAATAATAATCTCCTTACACGGAAAAAACTTTTTAGAAAAATGAGTTCTTAACCATAATTAAAACTTTAAAAAAATTATCGCTTGCCATTAGTACCTTCCAAAAGATTAACTGATGTGAAAGAATAAAAAAGAATAACAAATGTTATGGCAGTTTTGGGCATATATTATACCGAAAACTTAAATTTACTCGTTATTTAATTTCTGTGGTACAGTGATTTTTTAATTCTTTTAATTTTAAAAGATGCTGTATTTTAAAATGTTATTTTTTCTCGGGCAGTTATCGGTGTTTTTGGTTTTTATAAAAAAAGTTTTAAAAAAATTGGAATTTAATATTTTATTTTCAGAAGGCAAAATCTTTACTAAAATTTTCGTGTCTCACAACCGCCCAGAATTGACGATTAACCTAAAATTGAGTAACCGGGTAAGTTTCTTCTTTTAAAGTTTATAAATCACAAACATCTAAAAATATTATGTGTAACCAGCTTCAAAGAACAAATGCAGAGAAGTTTTCGAAAATATTTAGCTTATTTCACAAATCTAATTTGAAAACATTTTCACAATTTTTATACTTTTTATATGTCATTGAAAAACTGACTTACCTTTTCTCAGCGGAGCTAAAGATGCGGGATGTGTATAAATATCACTCGACGAAGCGTATTTAATATCAGATATTCCAGGGAGAATATTTTCCGCCTAGGAAATACGATTTAAAATTATTTCTGAAATTCAAAACAATTTCAAAAATATGAATTTGCAAAATGTCATCGAATATACTTCAAACGTTCAATTACACTTTATTACTAATTAAGATTCAACACAACATTTACAGCTATTTCTATTATACAAGTTTAGGCCCACCAGCGGCCGAGCGGTAAAGACGCTGAACACTGGTAGTTCGGTCCGAGGTTCGAATCCCGCGAACGGGCTGGCTGCATGGGCGTTTTCGTGGTTTTCCCCATGTGTGACGTGTATACGAGCCAGTTTCCCTTAGAATGTCCTCCACGAAGGCATCCCTCCCTTTAGGCAGATAGCCCTCGTGTGCTTTGCCATAATTGAATAACCCAAAATAACCCTATACAAGTTTAGACAGTGCATAATTGATGATAGTTTCACAGTTACAAAGGGCTTAAGTCTGTCCTGAGATCTAATTCAAAGAAACTTTTTACGCATTTTATGCATGTATTGTTGTGTAGAATTTAAGGACTAGACTGCTTTTCTAATATAAATTTGTGCAGAGCTGTTTCACTTCGATCATGCCATAAGATCCCCCTCAAGATGTTAAAACATAGAACAGGTTACAGGTTACGGGGGCACGGGCACTGTCCCTTTACCGTAGTGGTTAATCAGGTCCTGCACCGTGCCCACCACTGTCTAGAGCTGTAAAAATAGGATCTCACGCTCAGCAGGTGAACAATATGCTTAACTTGATTAGGTACATGCCCAAACAGGGGGCTTGAAGATAGTACATCGTCTGGAGTTAGTACATATAATTTGCACAAGTAAATAGGATTACATAGCATTTGTGATACTTACAGTTTGCACAGAATATGTTTACCTTGATAGACTTATGCAATATACAATTATACAAATGTTGCTTTGTGCATAGTTGACTATATATATGATTGGCATATTCTTACTTTTTGGATTTACATTAAAGAGTTACACTATATTACCTCTAAATATTGAATAAGAAAAGTTTACATAGCTTATTGATTGAATTACTTTAGTTTACTTATAGATTGAATATTATGCATTATTTTTCTACACATCACTATTTACACTATTATACACTATATTATATACATTATTTTAACTTCATTACATATTTACATTCACGTACGTTTCGTAAATTTCTCATGTCATTGCATTTAGCACATTGCTGGCGTTGTAAAGTGGATATAGAGACAACTACTTACTTATCGTACTTTACAGTGACATGAGTCATAAGACATTTTCCTTATTATGAGTTTAACCCTTTTGCTTGCATATTGCATATTACTTTTACTGTATGATATTATTTACGTTACCTTTACCATCTTAGAATACTCATTCAAATATATTGCTGTTAGTTACTCATTGTTGCAAATTTACTACAGACTATTACATTTACTTCATACTATAATACACTGCCGCATAATAATACATTTACTACATAATAATAACACATATTCATATACTGCACCATTATACATTTTCCACCTAAATTACGTTGCAAGATTTCTACATAGTATTATGTACATTACTTTTTAACCCTATGGTTTACATTCTAAGACGTTGTCGTTCAAATACGTTGCTATTAGTTGCTCATTGTTGCAGCTTACTCCATAATAGTACATTTACTACGTAGTAAATTATTACACTACAATACTACGCAACTATTCAAACCAAGAATCAAAAGGATAAAAAGGCATTTGATTGAAAAATTGAAGAGAAGTCAGAAACTTTCAGGGCACAGGCGCCTAGCAAAAAAAAAAATCGGTATTTAGAAAGGAATATGACCCAAACTTGGCAGCGATACAAGAATTGCAACGTCTGTTCATGTTGAGAACGAGATGGTCAAGGAGCTGTTGAGGCATCCTTATCCATTTCTCTTGTAGCGCCAATTTCAACTACCAAACATCTTTCGAGCCCACCGCTGAACACTGGTAATTCGGTCCAGGGTTCGAGTCCCGCCGAAGGGGCTGGCTGCATGGGCGTTTTCGTGGTTTTCCCCATGTGTAACGTGGATACGAGCCAGTTTCCCTTAAAAAGACCTCCACGGGGCATCCCTCCCTTTCCGTGTAGTGCCTTAGGGCGGAGTACGTAATATAAGAAAAAAAAAAACATCTTTCGAGAAGGTCCCACACGTGTTGTGTAGGATTTATACCTGGGAAGCTTACAGGTTAATCGATGCGCTGAGTATCTTCCCTCTCCGAAAACTGTGACAGCTACTGCAAATGAGTTGTAACATTGCAGTTTTTTTTTAAATATTTTTTATTAATTTTTCGAAAAAAATTTTTTATTATAGCCTATAACATTTTTAACATCATCTTCAAGTACATGTACTTCTTGACACACAAAAAATTAAAAGATTTTTATTCCAAATTTCCTAAGACATATGTGAATTTAAACAACGGGCGTGTTTTGAATCGTTACAAGCGATAGTAACGCCAAATGTGGTTTAAGCACTTTCTTAAAATTATTTGAAAGTAATGAACGTAACATTTTTTCCGCTCGTATACAATTAAAAAAAGGGGGGGAAATAGGTTGCAATAAATTAAGAAGTTTGCCAAGTTAATTATTCTTAGCGCAAACTGAAAAAAATTCGCCAAGGAAAATTTTTAAATTTCTCCGTAAATTTTGCTGGAAAAAAATTGGCATATAAAAAGATGCTATATATAAATCTAATATATATATATTAAGTCGCATGGAAAACGCAATTTGAATTTCGTCAATCGATCCAGTAGAACGGGAGATGTAGAACTTCTCCCCCCCCCCTTGCACTGTACACTGCGTAAAAATTGCATTTACACTTATAGTAAATGCATTTTATATTAAGATAAATTACAACCAATAGCGATATCTGTAAGAATTTGCAAAAAAATTATAACCAAGATGAGGTTCTTAACTAAAGGAAAAATTTAAAAACTTATAATGTGAACGAAATAGGATTGCAAGTTCATCTTTGACAATGAGTCTATAAAGTTTTAAGTCAGAAGTGTTCAGTCAGTCTTAATAGATCTGTAAAGTAATAACTAGTAATTATAATTGCTAACATCTTTGACAATTTTTCTTTAAAATCTCTTTCTTATGGGAATAAATAATAATAATAATAATTCTTAAATTTTATTTGAGTTTATACAACCGGTATACGCTATTAAGATTCAAAGAAAAGCAATAAGGATTTGATTTAATAGTAGATAGTAATCCCAAATTTTTAAACACTAATTGCTAAGATAAAAGTTGGTGTTTTATTTACGAATTGAAGGCAAATCTCTCAGTAACCTACGGGATAAAAGAAAATTCTCTACAAGAGAAAAACTTCGCTTTCAGAAGCTCCGTTAAAAACCACGTTGGAGTCTTCAAATAGCAAGGCATAATTCAAAAATTTCTTTCCTGTTGGGGAAAAAAATTAATTGTTTGAAAGTAATATAGCCGACATTTTAAAAGTTGTCAAATGTTAAGCCAGTAAAAGCTCCATCAGCTAACAAAACCCCCTGCCCCTTAAATACTGAAGTTATTGAATAAAAAGAAAAGTATAGCTTTCATTACCCATGTCGCTACGTATCACATTTGCTAACTATTTTGTTTCCTTAACTAAGGCCTTACATTAAAGGCAACATTTTCTTAAAGCATTATGAAGACTTAAGATTTCATAGATTTCTTAAAGCATTATGAAATTAACAGAAAAATTACAAAAACATTCCAACTCTTAGCTTCTACGAAAACGCCGTAATATCTGTCAGCATACCCAAAACTGTAATACAACACTTTTATGATACTGAAACTGTACTTGAAAATTACAAAAGCTGTTCGAAATCTAAAATAAAACACATCAGATATGGTTCATTTAAGCTTAAGATGAACTTAAGATGATCTACTCTATCTTTAAATTGAAAATGCTTTACATTTTGCAAAATACATAATTTGCTTGCTATGCAACGGCTTTATATTCCCCAGAGGAAAATAAAAATATCTAGTATGGGCACCACATCACTTTCTTATACGTCCTATTAAATTACACACATTTTTTGTTACTTTATTTAAATTTATTTCTTCGAATTTCATTATATATATTTCTAATTCAATTCTCACTTCGGCAAGGCGAAAATTCATGAAACTTCAATCTTCATTAAAAATTGTAAAATACAGAAAAACCTAAAACAACAAATACAGTTAAAACAAGTTTTACCCTTAAAATTAGAGTTATATACAAGCAATTCGGCCAGCGGAAAGAAAGACAAAATTTTTGGCCCACAAAATTGAAAGTTAACTTTTGGTCCCACCGGCAAAAAAGACACTGTCGTTGGTGCACCAAATGACTTAATTTACTATTCTACCAAGAGTTTCAAATATAAACAAATGGCTGCCTTGTTAAGCTTAGCAACATTTAAACTTTTAAATTATTGATACAACTATTGCTTATATATTAACACTAAAGGTATAAAAACCTTAACTGGAACATAAGAACAACATAAGTAAATCTTTTTTAAAGCAAAAAATGCACAGTTTACCGACATATAAGAATAAAAAAACCGAGTCGGACAAATGCGCGCGTGTGCGTGCGCATGTGTTTGCGCGTTCGCGCGTGTGTGTGTGTGTGCACGCGTGTATATGGCGAGTCCGATTGCAACAAAAAAAGTAAGTGCACAAATACATGTTATTGCAATTCCATATACAAAATTTCAACGTTCCTCCATTCGTTTTTGCGTTATGCGAAATGCATACGTACGTACAGATGCCACGATATTCTTCTAAACCCATTTTACGATCTGTTTTGGAAAAAAAAAGTCCTTAATGATCTGTGCGCACCTACAGATGTCACGAAAAAAAAGAAGCTATCAAAATGCATTTTTTCCTTGAAATATTATATCGGAAATTTTTCGCAATTACAATATTTCCTTTACTTCGTTTTAATTAAATTTTATCTTGTCTACAACAAATTCATATATTGTATCGTAATATCACATTAAAACAGATTTTAAAGAATTCTGTTGAGTTCAAGGCAATTGACGTAAGTGCGTTTTCATAGAGTCTAAACTGGGGACTATTCCAATTACAGAGAAGCCTACAAGCGTTATCTATTAAAGGGAAGGTATGCCTTCATGGTGGATGCCCTACAGATATTTGCTCGTATTTAAGTTACATATGAAGAAATCACGAGG
The DNA here is from genome assembly GCA_000611955.2 of Stegodyphus mimosarum. Taxonomy (NCBI): domain Eukaryota; kingdom Metazoa; phylum Arthropoda; class Arachnida; order Araneae; family Eresidae; genus Stegodyphus; species Stegodyphus mimosarum. The sequence goes on from KK115682.1 coordinate 995,103, forward strand.
TCGCCTATGCAGGCTGATTATTCGCCCATATTTAAACCCAAGTCAAACAACCAACATTCAGAGGCTTTACTGCTCGGAACTATACCTTTGGTCTTCGGAAGCGGAGAGGAGTTCATAATGTTTTACTCCTTGAAGATATGAAACATGTCAACTGCCCTCAAAATTAATAGAATTTTACTTAAAATTTTGATTACATAAGACTGATTATAAAAATTGACTTTAACTTGGGAATTGATAAAAGAGGGAAGAATCTAGAAGTAGCTCTTGGCAACTGCTGCCCCCCCCCACCGAATTGGGCAAAATATAAGATCCTTATCTTCCACGCCCTTTCTTTCCCAACGGAGTCTCTGAATATTGCCATTCACGTAAACATATTTTTGCGATTTATTTCCTTCGTCTAACCAGTAACATCAAATAAAAATCCATGAATTTTATCGGGGTAAGGAGTACAGGATTGCTTCCGTCGTTGGCATGGATCTCGGGTACCTCATAGGTGATTGCACGAATTCGCCCAGTCATGTCATAATTTTAAATTAAAATTCGTCGAAAACAGATCTGAAAATTTTTATTTTATCAGAAGTGTTTTCAACAGTATCGCTTTCTTCCAGCTGCAATCAAATGAAAGATCATTCATTTAATTGAAGCTGAAGACGACGATAGGATTGAATTGCTGAAAGGCTTCCCACTTAAATAACTTCAATTTCAATTAATAAATGATAGCTTTCATTACTACTTCGTCTAGGTTTATACCGATTTTGAAGTAGAATTCCTAAAGTAGTGCATCTGAGGATTTTATTTTAGCACAATTGGTTTTAAATATTTGAAAACTATAGTCTTCTTCAATTGCAGCTTAAGTAAAAGATATCTTTCGCTTAGCTTCAGCTGAGGACAACGATAGTGAATCTCTGAAAGCACTTCTGTTGAAGTAAAATCTAGGTCAATTCACGTTGGGTCTTTTGCATCAAGTTTTACTTGGTGAATGGCTCTTTTTCAACCTATAGATATTTGTCTAATTTTGCAATATTAGAAACCTTATATGTGTATATGTATATATAAATTTAAAATATTCGATTATTTAACTTACTTGACTGAGATGTTTTTCCACTGGTTCTCGAATATTACATCGCTGGAAGTTGTATGCTGCTTCAAGCTCTTCTCGACCTGGAGCGTTGGGCAAGGGTCTGACTCTTACCAAATTAGGTTGCTCATTATTACGCTTTCCCCATCGACGACTGCAGAATTATTTAAGAGAAAAGATGATTAGGTAGTGCATATCATTAATACTTCCTGCGACCAATAAATATATAGATTTTTTTCTCCAAATTAGAAACCTTCACGCACTTTTACGCATTCAGTTTGCTGTTAAGTCAAAAGCCTCTCATTTCCTTAAACACCCAAAAATTTTATAAATTAAAGTCTTATGATGTGTTTTAATACTGACATCAGATAGATACTGGCAACAATAGTATCAGAATGTGTAAAAAGATTCAACTTCTTAACTATTGTCACGATAATTAATTATTTAGCTTTCCAGAACTGGAAACTTTGAATACAAGTCCTCTATTATTATGGCAGCATATATCAAGATATTGAGTTAAAGATACAAGAAGTTCTCATGGATGGAAAATTACCGATAGATCTGGGAATTAAAAAAAGTTAACAATGAACAGACTTAAGTATGTATTAATAAAATTAAATAGTTCCTCAGCTTGAATCTTCTAATGAGATCATTGCAAAATAAATAAAATTGCTCTTTATATTTAGTTAATTTTAATTTAATTGAAAATTCGAGAGTTTTTTTTGGGGGGGGCACAATATCTAGAAATAGATTTTAACAAATTTTGCAGTTTTTGTTAGTTGATGAAACGGTTTATAATAGCAAATGGATGCCAGTTATTTACTTTACCAATACATTTAAAGTCCAATATAGAAAAATGCATTTGATTACTAAAAATTTTTAATACTTCCTGATAATTCTCACTCTCAGCCGAAAAGTCGTAAAATTCATTCTTAACGCGAAACAGTATGTTGCCAAAATAGTTATGCAACAACCCACGATGTTACCCAAAAGTATTCATGTGGCTATCAGGTTTGCACGTACATATACCTATTTTGGCTGGTCTGCATCACCAAAATTCGCACAGATGCCAAATTTGTGATATTGTCCGGTGTTTTATTTATCGGAAAATGATCGCTGCATACGCAGAACAACAGCGCATTTCGAAAGGTCTCTTTGATTACCGATTTTTTTCTTGCAATGGAACGTATTTTTTCTTGTAAGCGTTTCGCATAGGTCTAGCTCACCGCCATTTTGAAAAATAACTCTTACCTTTAGCGCAAAACCAGTCGCCAAAAAGCTCGTGACTTTTGGTGAGGTCTGAATTATCAAAGAGTACCAAACTTTTAATAACATTTTTATTTATTTTCAATAGCAGTTACTTACCAACAGCAAGTTAAAGCCACACATGTGAAGACGAGCGTGACGACAGCCGCAATGATAACGGTTTTCAGCGGTTGCGGGGACGTATCTTCGTGTATGCCTGCTTGTAAAAAGAAAAAAAAGAAGTTGAGTTTTCTACTATTAGCATGCTATGAAATCATGTACTTTACATAAGCTCGACCAGGTATCGAAAAGTAAGGCGCCCATTTTTATTTTACAAATTTTAAAAACAAAAGAAAATTCTAGCATGTACTTCAACCTTATTTTACCGTGTCGTAACTTTCTTCTTCAAGATATTTATAGCACCGCTAGACAAAGGAATCAAAGCCTTGGCTGAACGACTATACGTCCATGAAGTCAGTCTATGATGGCTTCCGTAATGTCATCAGAAGAAACTATTGTCTTGGAACATGAGCTCTAAGTTGAATGAAAGTCATGTAAATGAAAGTCTAAAGGAACCAAATCAATATTTTAGGTAGCAATCAAAAACGGATTTTCACTTATCACGACTTGTACGTGACCTTGCAATGTCATGCATAAATATAGGCTCGTAAGTAAAGCAATTCTGTTGCGACAAATAGGTTCTAAGGTTTTTCAGGATGAGCTGATAGGAAGCTGCATTAAATGTTGCCCAGCGAGGAGTATATTCCATCAAAAGCATTCCATACACTGTTGCTATCAACTTTCCTGAACTTGTCTTGTTCCGAATTTTTTGGAAGCAGGTGATCACAGGAGCTTCAATGTTATCAACTGGGTTTTATTTTCAGGACAATAATGAAATACACATTCATCTCCTATAAAGATTCTGAACAAAACGTTTCACCATATTCAGCTTGAAGGTCAAATGAAGTTATCATGCCCATTTTTTAGCTCTTCTATTAATTAACGGAGAATCCATCTACAGTCAATCGCACAATCAAATTCTGCATTGGTTGTTTGCCTGTCAATTGTTTCATGTTTAGTTTCAGTTTTAATGTTTTTGTATGTATTTGTTTGTAGTGCATAGTATATGTTCTGTTTAGCAGACAAGATTGTTGTAAATCGGTCTACTTTATTGAACGGCAGAAAATTGTTAACATTTCATCTTTGGTACTTTTGGTTGCTCGTTTATGTATCCTCACTTATATAACATGTTTTACCCAAGTACAATACAAGTTTTATGACATATGTTTCCGCAATCACTGTACCCACTCATATGTAACATGCAATATCCAAGTTTAAATTTTATGTGACAGACGTTTGGAAAGAGTTACAATTGGTTCTTTACCTGTCGAATATATTATATGCAGTTTCAGGATTAATTTTTGAATGCTTCAGTTTGTAGTACATAGTATATTTCCTGAATGGAGGATAATTTTGTTGTAATTCCGTTTATTCTATCTTTTGTACTGGCATATTTAAGCCTTATTGAATGACAGAACATTGTTTACATTTCTATTATGATTCTAATGACTGTATATTGCCTCTATGTCCTAATCTATGTGCTCTCACTTTTGTAACTAGCTCAATAGGTACATTAGCTTGTAATTGTAACAGTACAGGTCTACATGAGTCATGTACCATGCTTAATTTAAACTTTAATGAAATCAAACGCAACCGTGAAGGAAAATGTACAAATCCTAATCGTCGTTTAACTGATAGGATTTCCTTTTTAAAATCGAGATCCTTATGCCTCTTTTAAAATGTATAATACAATATGTAAAAAGTTTTTTATGCTTCTTCATTTGTGTAATTTTATGTAGTGTACGAATTCTGTGTTTTAACTAAATGTATTTCTTATCTTGGTGTTTTGTACAGTTTGTTGCATTTTCGTATAATTTGTCATTTGCTTCCACTGTGACAAATGTTTCTTCACAACAATGTATCCTCGCATTTGTAACATGCCCTATCTCAGCACTTATTCTTCTAACAAATGTATCCCTTTAGCAATGTGTCCGTATTCGTAACTTGCCCTTTCTGAGTACTTACATAATTTTCGTGACAGGTGCCTGGCTTGTTTTCCAATTGGTCGTCTGCTTGTAAAATATAATTCGTTTAAGTTCAGTTTAATGTATGTGTATGTACTTGTTTGTGGTGCATGTAGTTTATAATGCATGGTACATGCTCTAATTGGCAGACGGATTTTGTTGTATCTCAGCAGCATGCATTTTCTGAGTACTTTTAATTCCTTGATTTAATGTATCAGTTTCAGTTTTAACGTTTCGAATGTTATTGTTTGTAGTGCATAGTACATGCTCTGTTTCGCGGACAAGTTTTGTTGTAAATCGGTCTACCTTATCGAAAGGCAGAATTTGTTAATACTTCATATTTGGTACTTTCCATTCTTTGTTTATATATCTTCACATTTAGCATGCCCAATCAATGTATTCATTCATATGTAACAATTGGTAGTATAACTGTTACGATTTTCTTTTTTAAAATTGAGGCTCTCCTGCCATTTTATTTTAAAATGTAAAATTTAAAATGTATAATGTAAAATTATTTTATGCAGCGTTCCACTGTTTGCCTTTGTAGACAGCAGCTGATTACTGTCATGTCACTACGCTTTTGTAAAACTTGTGTTTGTGTATATCACATTAGACGTACTCTTCAACGTATGTTATGCACCTAATCAATTTGTATTTATTGTATAACTGTAACCTCCGTAATTTTAACTTTGATAATAAATGCCCGACTGATCTGCTCTGGCCCTGACCTGAGGGTGTGGCCGGCAGATAGTCGATGGTCCCATCTCTGGGTAACTTATTCCGTTAGTTGCATCATGGCTAACTCAGGTCGGAAGTTGCTCAGTAGGTCAGTGTAGTTAATCGTACAGACTAGATCGAATCCTTTGGAATAGTGAGTAAGTGTCTAGTCTGTTTCAATTAATAACTGAAGAAAAGTCTTGCCATTATTTATTCATTCAAGACACTAATCCAAGGAGAGGAGAGGCAAACTACAGCCTGCTGGACAGTTTGCCTGCTGGATAAGTATTTTTCATAACAGGTTGATGTGAATTCTGAAATTACTGAGGAATTAAGAGTGCATGCGATCGTTAAAGGGGTCTAAACAGGATATGATTTTGTTTTTGTGAATTTCTGGCTTTTAACTCTTAAAGTATCTATTACTAACATATGTAATATTAAGACCGATGAAGCAACCAATATGACAGGAAAATAATCTGGATTACAAGTATACAAGTGTAGCTTCAACAGTGATCTCATAGCGTGGGTTTAATAAAACTCACAACGATTCAAATACGGGAAATGTTTAACAATCACAACAACCATTCTGCTTAATATACTACTTTGTTTCAAACCAAGAAATTTTTAACTTACCGTGAAAAGCAAAAGCAAATCCATAATGTTTCCTTCCATAATCCGTATCACTATCAAAAATTCCAGAATAAAATCTTACTCTGATTTTTCTTACAGGCAGACTAAGCTCCCTTACTTGTTTCAAGCTGCAATACCGGTTGATAGTGTAACTATTCTGAAAGGGAAAATGTATGCAGAATTAGAAATTTCTCAGCATTTACAAGGCTTATAGTAAATACTTAGTATTTGGTGACTTTGAAGAAAATATTTGGCGAAACGCAACAAAATGTCACTAAATGAAATAATAGTAATGTATTAAACTAAATCTGTTGACTGGTTTATCTAGGAATACAGTCCCAGAAAACGTCTTGCTAATTTTACATCTCTCCAAATAAATATCTGAAGCTTTTATTATGCAAATAATATATAGTTCACAAAAAAAATTCTGTTAACGGAGCTCCAGTTGCCAAACGTGCACCAAAGCGCCAAATGCGTTAACCTGTTTATATCGGATGATGAATAGCTATGCAATGAGAATAAATGAGCATCAGTCCAGGAATTTTCTTAACTAAATTTTCAATTTCTTGAGCAAATGAACCCACATCTGTCGGATATGAAAAATCTGAAAGTTAACCACAAATAGAAAGTTACTGATCTTGATACGGATGCCGTGGGCAAAATAGTGAACATTCTTTGAATTCATTTAAGGACAATTGCATGAAAAGACGCAAATAAAATAATATAGTAAAATGTCTTTACTTTTCTAATTCTGTCTGAATTGAATAAAATAATTGTTTTCGAAGCATTATGTATTATTATGGTTGCCGTCATTTAGTTAGAATCCCCGCCAACGTTGATGTCTGCTGTCAAGTTGGGTCCTCTTAACAGAAAAGTAGCAACAGAAAATGTCTTGACTAATAAACCATCTTATAGCTATATATTTGTTCGTCGACTGGACTAGACTATTTGAACATGGCAAAAAAAAACTAGAGTTAGCTATCTAACGAAACGTGTGAACTCCTTCGTCAATAATTTTTTAAATTATATCGGTTCGTATTTAATTTATGCATGACGAAAACAGCAAAAGCTATCCGCAGCATGTATATTCACCTGCCAAAAATGCAGCTGAAGTTAATTGTTGATATTGCTTTCGAGCTTTGGAATTACAAAAAGATACCTTATGTTGTAGCATTTTGAATACAAATTTTCCAAATTGCATTTACGATAAGTTATTTTCTTTAAATTTGAGGTATTTTTTCTTATGAACATTTTGCCCATGAGAGTTTAATTCCAGTTTTATATGACAACTTATTCGTATTAATTACATGGTTCGTTGGTTGGTTGACTGAGGAATCCCTGGAGTAAAACCTTAAAGGTTATGTGCGCCGAAGCACAATGTCTGCACATGAAGCTTTCAGAGTCAAATTAACGAAAACAAGAGATACAGAGACTCAACAACTTAGAAGCAAACAAATAGACATACAAATAACTTACAAGTACACATATTAAAAAAGACAATCTTAAAACAAAACCACAGTGCTAAAACAGACAGAAGTAATAACATGATGACAGCTGAGATGAACAATAAAATCCAGATGATTCAACTACTAAAAAGTAAAATTCATGAATGATAAATATTTAAAATACATTATAAAAACATTAAAACCATTTTAAAGGCACATTTAAAAGCACATCTCTCCAATTTCTATTTGCCTCCCAAAACTCCACTTTCGTTTTAATCCTTCTCAGCTTGTTACTAAGCTGAACATCCCAGTGTAGCTACCACTTGTACAAGACCTTCTGCTTGATGACAGTGCTGATATCTTTATAAGGAATGAGTCGATTGGACGTTTCAAGAGTAGACTTTGCTGTGATGTCTGCCACCTCATTACCTTTTATCCCTACATGCCCGGGCACCCAGCAGTAGAAAATGTCATATCCACGGTTCTTTTAAGTTTAGCTTCAGAATTTCAACTACTATATGATTCTCGGTGTCACAAAATGTTTCTAAAGCTTTCAGTGCACTGAATGAATCCGTATAAATTATAAACTTTCGTTTGTAGAGTCCAGATATGAAGAAAAGTGCCTCGTATACAGCAGTCAGTTCAGATGTTAAGACAGAGCAGATGTCATGTAAACGGATGCCCTTCATGTGATTACCAATCACAACAGATGTTCCAACATGATTACTTTCTTTTGAACCATCCGCATATACGAGAATGTATCCGTTGTATTTTTCTCTATGCTCAAGAAAGTACTGTCTGTATACGATGTCATTTGTATTCCTCTTGTTTAGATGGTGAAAAGCATCAAGAAATTGGATATTTGCACTCTCTCAGAGTGGAATTTTAAAATGTTTTACAGTTTGAATATTCACATTGGACATGTCGTATTTTTCTATCAGTGGCCAAGCTCTTATACAGAATGGAGGCACACATAGGGGTCTTGCTGCAAACAGGATATTGTAACTGTCATCAAGCAAAGAAGGTCGGCAAGGATGGTCTGGTATTGATAAAATTTTGAAGCAAGAGACAATTGCTCTCGTCTCAACTGAAGAGACTGTTCGAAGCAGTAGACATACAGACTCTCAACTGGGGATGTTCTGAAGGCTCCAGAACTAATGCGTAAAGCCTGATGATGAACAGGATCTAGTTTTCCCAAAACAGAAGGCCGTGCTGATCCGTACACTACTGAGCCATAATCTATTCTTGAGCGGACAAGCACTCTGTAGACGCGAAGCAATGTGCCACCCTCTGGTGGTGTTCGCCAGGACTTTTAAAAGATTAAGCACTTTGAAACACTTCCTCAAGTACATTACATGTGGAATGAAAATTCATTTTGTATCGAACATCACACCTAAAAACTTCACTTCCGGTACAACTGGAATAGGTGATCCTTCAAGATGAAGTTCAGGTTCAGGATGAAGATTTCGCTCTCTGCAGAAGTGCATGAAACAGTCTTCTGCCCAGAGAAAACAAATCCGTGTCTGTTCGATCATTTCTGTAATCTGCTCAGAGAGATCTGCTGCTGTCTCTCAACATATTTCATATCTGCACTTTGACAGCTATCTGAAGGTCGTATATATACAGTGATCCTGAAACAGTGGGAGGAAGTTCCATTAAAATAGAATTTATTTTTACAATGAATAGAGTAACTCTCAGCACACAACCTTGAGGCACACCCTCTTCCTGCTCAAAAACATTTGACAAAACAGAGCCAATCCTTACTTGAAAAGTTCTAGTCCTTAAAAAATTCCAAATAAAGACTGGTAAGTTGCCGCGCAGACCACAAGCACGAAGGTCACGCAAAATGCTTTATCTCCATGCTTTATCATATGCCTTTTCGATGTCAAAAAAGACAGAGATCAAATGGTTCCTTTTAACGAAGGCCTTACAGATGGAGGTTCCTAAAAGGAACATATTGTCAATGGTTGTTCTCCCTTTCTGGAGACACTCTGATGTGGTGAGATTACATTGTTTGTTTCTAAATAATAGACCAGGCGGCGGTTTACCAGTTTTTCAAATAATTTGCAAATGCAACTTGTAAGAGCGATTGGCCAATAGTTCAAGGGATTCTATGAGTTTTTTCCTGGTATAGCTATGGGGATGATAATTGCTTTCTTCCATGCGTTGCGGAAAATGTGCTCTTTCCACACTCGATTGTAAACAGCAAGAAGATGAGACAACGACTTACTGGAGAGATGCTTTAGCATTTCATAACTTATACCATCCACACCCGCACTCGACCTGCGTATCACCATCAATGTTTTCTTTAACTCAAGCATAGTAAAGTTGTCGTTATAAGGCTCTAAGTTGGAAGAGTTGAAGGCAATAGGGATTTGTTCGAGGCGATGCTTTTCAGAAAGAAATGCCGGCGGATAATTGCTGCTACTCGAAATGGCAGCAAATGCCTCACCAATTGTATTTACAATTTCTTCTCTCGTACTGATCACTCGGCCATCTTTCTCCAGAAAGGAAAGTGGATAGTCTTTATACATTCCGCGCGCTTTCTTAACTTTACTTAACTGCACGCTTTTCCAAACTCTTTTACTGGGTGTAGACGATGTTGTTGAGGACACATATGATACCCAAGAATCCCTCTGGCTTTTGCGCCATACTTTCCTTGCATTTGCTTTAGCCTTTTTAAAGACCATGAGATTTGACAAAGTGGGGTACTTGCGAAAAATTCCCCAAGCTTTTCTCTGTTTTGCCAATACTTCTCTGCATTCACCGTTCGACCATGGCTTAGGATACTTTGGAGGTTTGCTTGATGTCATCGGAATAGAAACTGTAGCTGCACAAATAATGACATCAGTGACAGTTTCTACAGCATCATCGATAGGCACATCTTTTACCATCTCTTCTGTCATCTCTGCAAAAGACGAGAAAAGTTCCCAATCTGCCCTGTTCAGTATAAAACTGGGGGATCTTGACATGGGATTAACTCCTTCTCGTGTGATGGAGACAAAAATGGGGAAATGATCACTGTTGTAAGGATCAACTCCAACACTAAATGTACAAAATGGTAAGAGGGATGGTGAACAAATGGCCAGATCAATAGCATGAATTGTCCTTGTAGGCTCATGGCAGTAGGTATTTTGTCCACTATTAAGGAGACAAAGGCCATGATCATCAATCATCTGCTCGATTTGTCTGCCTCGTGGATTTCTATACTTATTTCTCCAGAGCGGGCTATGGCCATTAAAATCCCCTATGATGATAAAGGCTTTCTGCAGCTACTCTATTAGATCGTGTAAGTCCTGCTGATCGATGTGGTGATTTCGTGGCAAATAAAGGGAACAAACTGAAACCAAACTCTATATTTATTCGGGTGGCGACAGCTTGGAGGTTTGCAATTAAAGAAATCGAACAGGAGGGGTAATCAAGTGAAGTGAGGAGACCACACACCTCCACTGACACTCTCGCCTCCAAGATTATCTTTCCTGGCAAAAGAATATCTTCGAAGCTTTGGTAATGTTCCGGTTTTAGCATAGTTTCTTGAATCGCCAAGCACACAGGTCGGTATACATCGATCGAATGTTTGATTGAAAAAAGGTTTTGTTGGAAACCGCGACAGTTCCACGATACAAGTATGGCCATCTCGTGTCACGTTTGCTCTTTCGAAGCTCTTCTTTTGTTTTATGAGGACATAGAAGTTTTGGGATATCCATTCCGTCCTCCACATCTATATCCGATCTAGGATTTTCTGAGCTAATGCTCCCAAAAGAACTCACACTTGGAGATCTGGAAGGCTTTGCAATTTCCTTTTTTCCTTTCGCATTTTCAGTTTAATTAACTTTTGTTTCTTTATAATATGCTACTTTCATTATTATTGTCTTTGGTTTTTGTGCTATATTTTGCTGTGGGGTTGGATTTGGCTGTTTATTTTGTACGCATATTGTTGTTTGTGTGCCTATTGTTCTAACTGATTTCACTGCATTTGCATAAGATAAAATTTTCCATGGCTGTGTCTCTGCTACTAACCTTCTAGCTTCAGCATAACAAATATTCCTCGTAAATTTTATTGCTTGTATCTCCTTTTCAGTCTTCCATTTTTGGCATAGTCGAGAAAAAGCTGAGTGCTCCCCTTTGCAGTTTGGGCATAGCGGGTTGGCACTGCAATTTTCGCTGTCATGGCTTACCCCACAGCAACGTGCACATATGACTGTGTCACGACAGGACATTTTCGAGCGGCTGAAACGCTGACACTGAAAGCATCGCAAGGGGTTTGGTATGTAAGGTCTTACGGGGCAGTGTAAATACTCGGCCTTACTACTTTTCGGCAAATCAGGCGAATTGAAAGTCAGGATAATGTGCTTAGTATTCATCAACTAGCCTTCTTTGCGCGTCTTGATTCGCCTAGCAACACAGACATTCTGGTCGGTCAACTCAGAGACAATTCCCTCTTCGGTTACGAATAGGAATAAGGCCTCGACAAAAGTTCAAAGTTTTGTGCTCTAAGATGCTTACATTAACCAACTCAAGCTTTTCCAATCCAAGGAGTGTTACACTTTGAGATGGAGAAGAAGTTTCAACAAGAAGATCACCAGATCGCAGCCGCTTAATATTTTGGGGTTCTCCTATACATGATTGCAAAGTCTTCTGAAAGAGTAAAGGTGACTTTTTTTTGCAGATTGCCCTTTGAATTGTTAATAACTAGAAATCTAGGTGTTTTTGTAAGATTATTAGCATCTACACATGTTTTCACTTTTTTATTTGGGACATTATTAGTGTTATTTAATGAGATCATAATTGAAGATTAAGTAAGATTCGGACCCGGCAGCCCCGGGAACACAGAAACCTGCGCCAGGTTTAACCTGATCTATGCCCAGTCAGAAGTCCCACAGTCAGCTTTCTCGAAATCTTGTTCCCAAGCCACTGACCCTAAAGCCAAGTAAGTGACCAGCCGATTGACACAAACGGGGACACCTCAGTGCCTCCCGTTTCAATCTGAAGCAGAGGCGAAAGCAGTGTGTTGGGAACAGTACCTCGCCCATCAACTTATAGAACCCTCCTTTCCAGCCTTACGGGTCACAACGCACGGCAAACACGTAGGTAGTTTTCTCTCCATGAGACAGTTGAAACAAAGGGATGTAACAGAATCTCACTTTAAGCCCAAACCTTCGAAAAGGAAAACCACACAGGTGGAAAAAATTAAAATAGCATAGGAAAGGAGAGAAGAAAAGGAACGAGGAAAGATCACTAGGGCTCCAAGATCGTCACTCCCGTCTCACCAAAAAGTTGATCCCTTGAAGGGCTAGGGTAGCTCGGGATTGCCACAAAGCTATAAGCTTCACAAGACGTGAGCCCCTGAGGGGCGTATAAATTAGAAATAGCTTTCGGTTATTAAAGAAACGCTGTTAAGAATTGATGCTAAGCAGAGTATTAACTTTTAAATGGGTTATTTAGACATTTAACGCAAAGCACTCGAAGTTTCGCTGCCTTAAGGGAGTATATTTTCATAAAGAACGTTTCAAGGGTAACTAGTTGAAACTACCATTCACGTTGAAATTTTTAAGTAGAATCATGAAACCATTTAGAATTAAGTACAACTTGAAGGCCTAAGGTCTAAAAAATAAAGCATTATTTGCTAATCGCTTTTCAAATTTGGCCATTTACATATGATCGCACCCCCCCCCCCGGTGTACGGCTAATTTTCCGGAAAAAAAAGAACATTTACTTTTACTGTAAAAGTTATACACATTGCATAGATACATATTATTTATTACATGCATGTTTGAAATATTTATTTACTCCAAAAGATAATCAGTAAGCCTAGTTACAAACTGTTTTGAGAAGGAATTAGAAGCATTATTTCTTTACCGATTTTGCAGCAAAATAATGTATTCCTGCAGAAATTTCACTTCTTCATTCTATTCTAACGAAACTCCTGCAAGCACAAAAAATTCAAAATCGAGTTTAAGCCAAAAAATAATCATACTTTTCTATAAAAGGAATGGTTACGAATATGGCAACACTGGCAACTGAATAATTGTCATGCGCATGGTTGCCTGAATAATTGTTATGCGCCTGGTTACCAGAGCTTCGTGTAGTCTGAAGCTTTGGCGATTTCTATTAAGGTGGTTGCCATAATACGTAGTAATCAGATTTGTGATCAGGTGCCAGACATTTTGGCTTTCACGTTATAAGTTCGTCTGCTTTTCAGTCTTTCTAAACAAGTGCGTAAGCGTATACGCAGTTAATAAAAGTTCTTAGTGCATGTGTACATGCAAATGACCAACTGTCATCGATTGTTCAGTATCATACAAAATATAGTCAGATGAATTAGTTAATCTTAGTGTAGAAATGAATGAAGATAACAATGACCAATTACAGAAACTCAAACTGGCAATTACAGCATACAGGAAGAGTCTGGGATGAATAAATGTTGTTGTTGAACATAATCCACTCCTTTCCTGCACAACAATTAAGTCTAATTTCAAAGCTTTTCCTCTTGTTATAAATTTAACCATACTGACCTCTCCAGTTCAAACAGACTTACTGAACCTTTATCAGAACGCTTATCACTGAAAAGCATAATTTTAAGTACATTTTTAAGTACATTGTATAGTTATATATTTTCACTCTTCCGGAAAATTATAATTCATTCATTCTTCTCAACATTCTTTAACTATTTGCAAAGGAGAAAAATAAATCTTACCTGCTTTCCGTAAGTAATTTCAATATATGGCTCGTTAGGTGCGCAGTTAGGAGACAAATTATTTCCTTCGGGTAAATCGAATTTTAAGAATGTCAGCTTAATGGTGCGGCCATCCGGTACAACTACAATCCACTCGCAAAGAACTCCATACATGTAAGCATGTGGATAGCCAGGATTTCCAATAATTCCATCAATAGCTTGCAAAGTTCTAGAACAAGCTGTTAAAAAAATTAAATTTCAGTTAAATCAAAAAGGTACTAATGTTGTTATAATACAGAGAAGACTCATTTTGATAATATTGCAATAGTTTTGTTCAAGCGCGCTTCGAAAATATCACGCTGAGGAACACGCAGTTTCACTACATACGTATACTCTGGAGAAGAAGAAAAAAAGGAGGGGGGGATAATTCTATATCTTCTGTTCTACTGGGCCGATTGACGAAATTTTACTTATGTGTTTCATGTTTCGAAGCCGAGACTTAAGATATGTATTAGCTTTCTATATAGTATTGTTCAAACATAGATATTTTGACACAAAATTGGGCATTTCTGAAACCGTATGCCGACTTTTTTCCATATTTCGATTCTATGACTCAAATTATACCAAAGTGCCAAGTTTTGTAAAAATCGCAAGAGTAGTTTTTAAAATACTAGCTCTCAAAATTTTAGCTACCCAATGTTAACTGAACTTCGTATATACATATTAATAGCTACTTTTATTAAACTCGCTTGATTCTCTTTTTCCCAATTCTAAATTTCGTTTCAATAAAAATACAATTCGCAGATATTTAGATTTATATTTAAAATTTATATTTAGCATTTTTTACATATTTTTCGAAAATATTTTTGGTTTGTAACTTATAAAATTCTTTCTTTCATCTTAAAGTAGAAAAGTCAGTCAGTTCTTTAAGTCACCTTAAAGATCTTATTTAGTAGTACCTTGACTTTGAAATAACTAATGATGCACTTTTTTTCTCTCTCGTGCGAAACGAAGGAGAAAGGAAAATAGGTTACCATAAATTAAGAACTTCGAAATGAATTATTCTTGACGCAAACTGATGAAAATGCGCCAAGATGAATCTGGGTAAGTTTCTCACCAAATTTTACAAAATTTAATATTTAAGCATAATTTGAGTCGTAGAATCACGTACTACGTCATTTCAGAAAGAGTCCGATTTTGTGTCAAAATACTTATGTTAGAACAATGCTATATATAAATCTAATATGCATATAGCCTAAGTCGCGCTTTCGACACGTGAAAAACACAAATTAAATTTCGTTTATCGGCCATTAGAACGGGAGATATAGAACTTTTTTTTTGGAAGGATGTGCATGCTTTTTATGTATGGGAACCAGTTTTAAAATTGATTAGGAAAGGCCAAGAGGGACATCTTCCTTAGAAGAATTAAGGAAAATTTCTTAAGAGACTGGATTATTTAGATTACAGCAAAGCATTCGAGTGCTACTTGCTGAAGAAGAACTTTGTCTTTGCGAAAGACTTAGATTTTCATAATGGAAAACACGCATTATGAACTTTTACGCGATGATAAAGGAAAATATTTCGAAGTGGAGTCATTCAAGTGCCAAGAGAAGTATTATTTCGAATTACTCATGTTCTATGGCTTTAGTTATTTGGTTGTTGATCAGCCAAAAAATTGAAACTAATCTGTTAATGCATCACTAAATATATTTTGATTGCATTTAAAAACACGATGTCTCCAAAGTTGCCATCCGCCACTCTACGATTTATATTTCAAGTGAAAGGGATAATAAATTTACATAGGTTTACTTCTGCTGTTGTCTAAGATTATTATATAGCTCTGTTCGGAAAGTATACAGTAACAACTGAAAGAAAAAAAAACATTACTTTGCCAATGGAGCTATACAGAAGATCCATAGCTGTCTGATGCAAGCTCAAACCTGTTTATTGAGTCTTCTACATTTCCTGGAATCGTTTTGTCTATCATTTTATCACTAAAGCATAAAATAAATGTTGAAGAGAAGAACGATTGTTAACATTTGTTGTACTGTAATATATAAGAGTCATTAGTGGATTGCTGTTAGCGTGAGGACTCTCCACGTAATAACTATGCTTTCTTTTAAACGTTTTTCCTAAGTAACACTTAATCAACAGCTGCTATGCAGTTTCGCATAGCATTTACGTGGTATTAAAACTCCATAAATGCTAAGAACGCTTTTAAACATACGAAAAGGTGGAAATAGATTATATGCAAGGTATAAAGGCAACTTTCTGTAAAGATTGAGTAGAAGCAGTTTTTTAACAATGGAAAGAGAGAACCAGTTAATCCTATAAGAAATTGTAAGTAAGAAATTGATTTAAGTGAAATACTTACAACTGCAATGAATTCCTACAATGTTTCGACAGCGAAATATATCAGTGGCTTTCCAAGTACACTGTGACAACGATTGTTCATGGCCTATGCATTGCCAGTTGGAAGGTATCAAACCATGAGGCTCGTGACCAAAAGGGTAAGACTGTTTATACCTGGAACCGAATGTTACGAATCCCAGTTGACGACAAATTATATGAGATAGAATAGCAACTTGCTTGTGTTCGTAATGGTCCGTAGGGTAACATACAAATCGTGCTTGTCCATCAGGTAGAAAAATTTTAACAACTCCGTTGTTGGTATGGTCTTTGCTGGGATCTGCAAGCCTTACAGTAACTGCAAAATTAAAAAAAAATGGAAATTAGGCTTGGGACATTTAGTTTTAAAAATTGCATTAGTTATTTTACGATGCACTCCACAGCTTCAAAACAACACCACGCAAATTGTACAATACCATTTCGTAACTGCAATGCACTAATTTAAAATAAGTGTTTCGAACTCGGATTATTTTGAAAATATTGATTCCTACTGGAAATAACACCTGTTTACTATTTTTTTTCAAGTGTTTGTTAAATGCTTACAGCATCAGATAGAATAATTCTTCCTTGTGTGCCTATAAAGCATCTAACGTTTCGCGTGTTCGTGCTAAGATCACAGTTGAAATATCACGTGGTAATATCAACACACCTTTCACTAATTCTTCAGGCTTAACTGATTCAAGCAAAAAAAAACTACATTTACATGAAAAAATAAAAATCACCATCACATAATCGCCATTCATCCCTGTCAAAAGTCAGCATACACTTCAAATAATAAGGCGTTAAGACCTTTTCTTATTAAATAATTGTCCAATGTATTTTCCAGTAATTGTAATCTTGTAAGATTTGAGATTTTGAGTGCTTGTATTATTTCATGGCAAGGAAAAGAAAAAATAGATCAATGTTGCTGAAAAATGATCATTGTAGATTTTTAGAAAAGGGGAAGATCTCTTAGAGGAATTGCTGAAACTGTTAGCAGAAAACGTTCATTGATTCACAAAGGGATCATGAACTACAACTGAACCGCACATTAAACGTCCCAAACAAGACCTGATCGCATGTCTGCATTGTCGCCTCGAAAATCGCGCTTTGTAATCCGTTCTGTAAAAATCAATCCAAGACTATCTGCTTCAAAAATAGCTAAACGTCTTGCTGAGAGATACCTCCAAAAAATGCGAGTTTAACCACCATTGAAAGACAATTGGGCTTCATGACTAGACTGCAAGGAAAAAGCCATTCGTCTCTCGAGTAAATGCAGCTAATGGCATCTGCCAAAAAAACACCTAAATGAGACAATTTTTAAAAAAGTAAATTTTGCATTTTCGGCATCAAAGAACGAAAACATGTAAAGAGCTTTATTCCGACTGTCAAAATTGGAGAAAGAGACATTGCAGCTTGGTGGTACATGGGGAGCAGTGGAGTTGGTAATTTGGAGTTTATTGATTCAACAAATGAATTGCATTAATTGCTTTAACATACTGAAAGGAAATCTGAGGGAGCAAGCACCGAAAAGCTTAAGTGAATGAAAATTTATTTCTCTTTTTTCAGCAGAGTGCTTGTAGTTAATGTGAGACTATGGATGCTGTACCACATGCTAAATTAAATTAACTACCCCACCCAATACCCATAATTAAACCCTAGTAGAGCATCTGTGGGATTTATTCGGGCAAAGAATCAGGGAATAATATCCAAAGAGCTGCTCGAATCTATCATAATAGAAGATTAGAACATAATTGCCTCAGATGAGAATCTGATCATATTTGATCCATTCCAAACAAGATCAGATCATAGTTGAATCCATTCCAAATAAGTTGAGAGAGATTATAAAAAGATGAGTATGTTCTATGAGGCATTAACTTTTAGTTATAATCAATTATCGTAAACGCTTTAGACAGTGTATGCAAACTTGTAACGCACACGATTGGTATCATTCCTAAGTTATTAAAGTTTATATAACGATGAAGTAATTGTTGCTTGTACCATTTTGAATTTAAAGACATTTGTGAATCAATAAAAGATTTATTGATTCTGAAAGGCTCCGTTTACTTAGTGTTCGCTTCCTCAATACTGAAGATCGGTCACCTGTACGTAGGCATTTGGCAGTAAGCATAAATAAAATGCCTTAAATGTTTCACATCTCTTTGCTAACACTGAAAAATGACCATGGATTTTAGAACAATATTTTCTATGCCCACATTCAAGTTTCCATAGCACATTTTGCTGTATTACGTGCAACGTGAGCATAGAAATTTGCTTTAACAACACCTTCGTTTATTATAAGGCTGTTAGTATATAATAAATATCTTATTCCAAAATTAGTTTATATTATGTGCAGCAAAATAAAAAATTCTTTTCTATTCTGATTGCAAATTGTTCATAGTATTTTTCAAACACTGGAACATACTATCTGAACTTGGATTCTCAAGAAAATCAGTTACGTAATTTATTGTGCCAAATTTCATATTAAAATAATGAACACACTTTGGAAACATATTAGTTTTCTTTGTTGTTAGTTTTTTTATTTGATGACAAAACTGCAGAGGTAGATCACAATTTTTCAATTCGTTCGAACACCTAACGTCTTTTTACCAAGCACATTTGTAGCACTCCTTCAGATTTTGTTCTATTGCAAGATATTTTTGCAGCTGTTTTGGCATCTTGGTATTTTTTTTATTTAATTTCAAACTGTGGTCAAGTAAGTTTAAGAATTTCTTTTCACGGTAAATTTATCAATAAAAGAACTCGACTATAACCCACTGCTATTCAGATGTTTCTAATGTCTTAAACATTTATATATCCGCTTTTAAAATCGCTTTGACAAACAGCACAGTTTGCTTCTTGAGGATTAATAGTTGGCTCTAACCATTAATATTTTTTCCAGTTTTTATTACGCGAAATTCCTTGCTTGGTCTTTTTTTATTGTCGGCTGCATAACTTACTTGTGAAGATAACAGCATTTAATAAAATGTGACCTGATAAACTCAGAAAGTATGTGCATGAAGATTTAACGAAAAATAAAGTGCCAAATTAAAAAAGTACTGCCAGGCGTACTTTAAAAGTGCAAGTTCTTTGCTAGATTGCCTTTGTTGGCATTTTCTAATACCATATCTAAATTTAAGCCTCATTGAGTTGCCCTAATTGTCCTGAACTGTGGGTCACCTCTAAAAGAAGGCTGTGAATTGACAGCTGGTGAAAAAATGTTAGGCACCTTGCCCATACGAATATAAACATCCACAGTAAAGCTGTCCGAAAAATCAGAGTTTCGAACGTATGAAAGATCACAAATTTCATAACACACTACAACACCGTATTTGTACAGATCATTGTGCTAACTGAGCAAAGGTTCTAAGTAATTATTACTAGATTAACGCAAAGAAACTTGTTGTGAATAATTAAGTAAAAACTTGCCCTTAATGAAACATAAGAGCCTTGATGGGAAAGGTTTTCGCTAAATATCATCATTGAGCTGCAAAAGATATTTAATTTCGAAATCAAGAACAGCTGGCATTTTTTCTAAACTCAGAAAAGGACGTGAGCTGGAACGCTGGTTAAGGTACTCCCTTTTCCAAAAAAGGATAGCTGGCAACCCTAGCTCCAACCTAGCCATGAATTACCAGGATTTAGCTATCTTTTAGCGCTGGTCGCTGATGGAAGGACAATCAGTGAAGTAATGTAAAAGATCAGCGAAAGATTTTCTAAAGATGAACTGAGCACAAAACCCCATAATTAAAAGTCATCGAAATAGTCATTATTGAAAATCAAAACAATAAATGGCATATAGGGATTGAGCAATGAGAAACTTCTATACCTGGAAGGTAATGCTTTAACATGGTTGAGTTCTTCTGGAAGAGAAAAGTGCGCGATTCTTCTTAGAAAAATCATTAAAATAATTTTTAGCTATTTCTCTAGCATAAGCAGTTTCCGTTTCACTTTATGATGGTAGCAGAATAAAACTTTTATTCTAGGATACTCTAAGCAAGTTTAATGATCATTATTCAGATCATAGGATTGCGCCGGGCCCACCAGCGGCCGAGCGGTAAAGTCGCTGAACACTTGTAGTTCCAGTCTGAGGTTCGAATCCCGCGAAAGGACTGGCTGCTTGGGAGTTTTCGTATTCTTCCCCATGTGTACCATGTATACGAGCCAGTTTCCATTAGAAACTCTCCCACGAAGGCTCCCTCCCATTAGGCAGATACATACCTCGAAGCTTTGCCGTAATCAAATAAACCAAACTATAGTATTGTGCCAAGTATAGAAGTCCACTTTCATGCGCTTTGAACTCTTTTGTGACTAGTTTTACTGCGTGAATTGGTGCATTTTCATACTTGAATTGTTTATGTGATTACGGGAAGCCTCAAGGGCTATCTGCCTAAGGGAAGAGATACCTTCGTGAAGAGCTTTCTAAGAGAAACTGGCTTCTATACACGTTATACATGAAGAAAACCACGAAAACATTTATGCAGCCAGTCCGATTGCAGGATTCGAGCCTCGGACCGAACTACCAGTTTTCAGCGACTTTACTGCCGGGCCGATGGCCCTTTCATGCTTGAATTCGGAAATCGTTCGAAATACAATTGGGTGAATACGATTCCTTAAAATCTACTGGTAGGCTTTGATTGTTGACCATCAAGAGAAATTAGTGTTCTCAGAAAATTCCACAATAATGCAGCTTAGCCCATTTCCATGTTTCCTTCTAAGCACGAAGAAATTAATTATACATTTCTTTCTATACGTAAATTTTCTCAGAACTAAAACTGGAAATGCGAGTGAGCAGACTCATTGCTGAACAATGTACTGTCCAAATTATGTACTTGATACCATAAAAAGCAGTTTCATATGGACGCAGATCATCAGAGACAGCTTTAGTTGCTCGACTATGAAAATTGATGTTATGAAGTTTCTAGAAGAATTTGTAGAAACATGCGGCCTCGAGAGAATAATGAGCAGTGTCGAAACTTGAGTTGTTTTTTTAATGCGTTTGGATGTAATTCTGTTTAAAACTCAATTATTTTTTTCAAATTAACTTCCTCTTACCTTGGTGGTTACTTCAAATGGGGGAAATACGGATTCTCATATACCTCCTATATATAAATTCTCAACGTTTGAAATTAGAATCTCTGGTACCGTTGAAAATATTTTTGATTTCATTTATTTAATTACGGCTAAGCATGTAAGAAGGGACGGATGCCTTCGTGGAGGATTTCTAAGTAAACTGGCTCGTATACAAGTCACACATGGCAAGTTACACGAAAACGTCGATACAGCCAGCCCGTTCGCCGGAATTCTAACCCCGGACCGAACTACCAGTGTTCAGTGACTTGATCGCTCGGACATTGGTGGCAAATTACGGTCAGAATTCTAACGTTACATGAATGCATACCAATGTCGTAACCTGACCTTACAAGAACGTTGCAATGTGATTTCACAGCAACGTCGCAGTGTAACTTCATAACATCACAACATGACTTCACATAAACATAGCAGCGGGACTGCATCACTATGTGACGTCAGAAAAAGCTGACATTAAGACATACCTACAATGCTACTGCGATGTTAGATGACATAGTTGTGATGTTTCAAATGTGACAGTGTGACCGGTTTGCAATGACACAGGACGACGCCTCGCTGTTGGGTAATGCTTTCTAGTAAGATTAAGCACAGTTTGTCATACCGAATCTAAGTAGAAATGTGTTTTCTCATCAATTAACAGCCGACTTGAAAGAGAATAATTTATTTCAATATAGCAAACCGCATGGGAGCTATTTGAAGAAGGATGTCTTCCTGGAAGATTTTCTAATAGAAACTGGTTCGTGTTCAAGTTACACGCAAAAACCAACCACGTACCCAGACTTTTCGGATGAGTTCGAACCCGAATTGGATTGCCAGCATTTAGCGGTTTTAACCATTCGCCACTTACTGATCTGGTTTCAAAGACATTAAGAGTATGTCTGAAATCAATGAGGACATATGAAGGGCAAGAGGCACCTTGTTTTCAAATGGATGCCTCTGTACTTTATTGCTGTGAAATCAAGAATTTTTGCCCTGAGATCAGAAATCAGCTTGGTAACAGCACACATAGAG
The DNA here is from genome assembly GCA_000611955.2 of Stegodyphus mimosarum. Classification (NCBI taxonomy): domain Eukaryota; kingdom Metazoa; phylum Arthropoda; class Arachnida; order Araneae; family Eresidae; genus Stegodyphus; species Stegodyphus mimosarum. The sequence goes on from KK115682.1 coordinate 1,017,468, forward strand.
TAGATGGGTTCTTAGATCAAAGATACCTGAAAGCTGGAGGTGAACAAATGAAGGTATGGTGAATATTTCTCAGGATGACACAAAAGGGATTTTCTTCATCTTCAGACATAAATCAACAATGAGAAACGATTATTACGATATACATGAGCCTGGTAATTTCGGAAAGGAGTTTTTACGAAAAACCATAGAAATGTTTAAATGCCATTTAGTTACATCAGATAACGCAGTACTCTTTTCTGCCGCTATCATAGGATTTTGTAGAACAGATTTCGTTTTTTAAGAAGCGAAATTTTTCAGAATTGCAGATGAACTGATTGATGACACTAAATAAATTAATTTCTGCTTGCATAAACAAACATTCCGAATTGCTTATCTGCTTTTCAATATTTAGATAAAATACTATCATATTTTTAGTAAACAATAAAAATGCAAACAGTAGAAAACTGAAGTCATGTTATTTTAATAGTCCACTTTTTATTGGTTCACGATCTCTTCAACGGTTTCGAGGCACACCAGATGTCAAGCGGTAAAGTCGTTGTACACTGGTAGTTCGGTCCGAGGTCCTAATCCCAGAAACGAGCTTAGTTGCATAAGCGTTTTCGTAATTTTCCCTATGAGTAACGTGTATAACAGCTCATTTCCTTTAGAAAATCCTCCACGAAGGCATCCCTTCAATTAGGCAGATACCATCGAATGCTTTGCGTAATTCAAATAAAACGGTATTGTTCTGTTATCGGGACCGGTTCCAGAAATATATACATGTCTGTATGGATAGATGTGTTTATGTATGCATGTATATATGTATCTGTGTGTGTACGCGTACAAACATACGCATGTGAATACATACATACACTTCTGAATCTGTTCCAAATAACAGAATAGTACCAATAAACCAAACTATTCACTCATATTTCTTCAATAAAACTTACCGTTAGAATTGGAGCAATTTTTACTTCTATTTTCATGGTTTCTGCTTTCCTGAAAAACGCGAAGGTTCGTATGAATTCATTTTAGTTAAACAAAATACTTTCTTAAAATTTATTTCCAAGTAATTAAAAATTTGAGTTCATCTTAAAGTTAGCGAAATGCTATTATTACTTTAAAATAGTTCAATTCACAAATTTCATAAATAAAAAATCTAAAAATGAATTATAAATATGTAATTTTATTAAAATTTTGTCCTCATCTTACTTGACAGATACTATGAAACTCATTATTTTTGCTATTTCTGCAAGTGTAGTACCTGTTCTGCTTCTACAGATTTTGATTTCAGTATTTTATATTAAAAATGCGTCTAACTCTGAATTACGACTTATCCGAAAAGAGGAAAGCACAATGGAAGTGGAAAACGATAAGCGATCATTTGTACTTTGAAACATGATTTCTGTCAGCTGTCTAAATTATATACTGTGGCTCTCAAAAGTGTTCGTACACTTTAAGAATTTGTAGAAAAAGCGCTGTAGCTTAGAATTGAATTCGAATACAAAGCTCAATATTTTTTCATATCAACCCCATACGATTTTGAATATAGGCAAATCGTTATTTATTTAACACAGACTTATTGTCGTCTTCTAAAATTGAAAATGTAAGGAGGCATAGATAAGACACGCCATAAAAAGTGATCGCACAACGAAACATTTTCGTAAAATTTCATAAATAAAATTATCGTCTGCCTATTTTTTTTTATTTTTGCATTTTGGTAGCGTTTAAACAATAATTTGCTTTATTCTTTCCTTGCTTACTCCGTTATATTTCCCTTGATATTTAAAAATGGCTCGTAGTCTTAACGAAACAAGGAATAGAATTCCAAAATTGATCAATTTTTCGTAAGGGTGTGAAATCTACTTCTTAAAGGGTCCCTAAATTAGTACATTTGTCTCATTCTACGGTACAGTATGTGATAAAAGGCTTTGAAGAAGAAAATCATGTCGAAGATAAATAAGAAGGGGTTGTAGGGCAAAATTAACTCAACGAGACCAGAGATTTATAGTCAGTAAAATTTGTGAAAATCCATGTTTGAATGTTGTAAACATTTCTGCAGAAATTACTGAAAATTTTGTACTTCAATTTTACTTGAAACTGTTCGAAAAGTACTCAAATCAACTGGATTACATAGATGCTCTGCTCGAAGAAAATACTTTGTGAATGCAAAGAAGTAAAAAATTTAAGCTTTCCTTCACAAAATCAATGGTAAATAAGCCCGAAGCGTATTGGAATCATGTCTTATTTGCAGGTGAAAGCAGATTTAACATTTTGGGTTCCGATGAAAGTGAGGAACTCAATCCCAAGACCTTGGTTGGAACAATATGCACAGCGGTGCAGGTGTCCTTGTGTAGGATGCATATCAGCATCAAGGATTACATAATTTAGTTTTTATTGATGGCATAATGAACCATGCTCTTTACTTAAATATTTTAAAAAATAATTTAAAACTATCCACCTAACATTTGTGTATTGGAAACAACTTTATTTTTTATGGCCGCCCAGGCGGTATAGTGGTTAGGAGAGCCCCTGACTGCGATACTGAAGGGGCCGGGTTCGAATCCCGGAGAAGGCATGGATGTAAAAGTGTCTGTTCCTTCATAGGAGGTAGCGGTAGCCGCCTATTAGGTGCCCCTACAATAAAATGGTCAGCACTTCTGACCTTAGTAGTGGCCAATGCCGTTATAGGCAAATGCCCGCCATTCATAAAAAAAAAACTTTAGTTTTTATCAGGATAACACCTTTAACACGGCCGTCAATGTTCGCCTTCAGTGTATCTATAACTGTCCACAAGTTTAGGAAACACCAACCTCAATCACCAGATTAAAACCGGATAAAAACGTATTTGGAGAGAATTAGAGGTATGGTACAAAGACACAACATGAAAACGAAAACCCAACTAAAAACAGTAAATAATGGAAGAATGGAGGAACATTGACAGGTGGATATTACAAAACAAACTGGTGAACTGTTTGCCTAGATGTTTGAAAGCTATCATAAATGCTGCAGGACATCTTACAAAATGCTAACTGACAGAAATACTACAATATTTCCTATTATGTGCAGATTTCTTTAAACTGTACGAAGACTTTTATGAGATAACTTCTCTATTTTTTTCATTGCAAAAAAAAAAAAAAAAAAAAAAAAAAAAAAAAAAAAAAAAAAAAGTTTTGGAATTTTTTAAAAAATAATTTATGTAGTTTTGCTAAGAGAAATTTGAAGATGTTATTAAAAAATTCTCATTCTCAAATATTAATTTTTATTAATGAACAAAACAATATTCCATTGAAACTCTTAAGAGTACGAACACTTTTGTGAGCCAGCCACTGTACGTTATATTAGCTTAAATATGTTTAATTAAATAATGAAATCGTGTAAATAATTAGTCCAAAGGGGCTTTTGTCCCTGAGGAACTATTTGTTTTCCGTTTTGCAATTTTGTATCGAATCACTCTGAATGTCAGTTTGACTTTTCAGATTGTTGCCACCAAATATTATTGCCCTGTATTATATTTGAAGAAATTATATAATAAAGAATCTGCATAAATGTATGTATGTTTCTCACACTGTGATAAAATAACGATACCAAGAGCCATCAAATTTTGAATGACGTAATCCTACTACAAATATGGGCATCTGGAAGCCCAAATTTGGAATCTGTTTTATAATGGATTTCATATTTTGTAAAACTTTAACGAATTTTTGATTAACAAACTCAAGGATTTCAAAGTGAGCAATGGCAACGTTGCACAGAAACAACATTTTTATCTCCAGCGTATCAGTAATTCTAAAGCGGGAGATTGCGTATCAGTAATTCTAAAGATATGCTCAATTTAAAACTATTCTGTGATATTGCTCTTGAACAGAATTTTATGATTTAAGTGCTAGGAATATTATATTTAATAAATAACGGTAACACAAAAAAAGTTTTAAAAAAACGCCCCTTTGGATGTAATTTAAAATCTGAAAAAGTTTTTTTTTTTTTTTTTTTATTTTTAAATT
>KK115682.1:1021778-1039293 GCA_000611955.2 Stegodyphus mimosarum
GAGTTACGGGAATTATAAAGATATGCTCATTTTAAAATGATTTTGCGATATTGATTTTGAACTGAATTTTATGGTTTGAGTACGTAGTACATGATATTTAATAAAAAAAAGGTAGCACACGAAACGTTAAAAAAACGCGCCTTTGGACGTAATTTAAAATCTGAAATCTTTCAGATTTTTAATCTTTATTTTTTGTTTTTTTTACAGTGAAAACCAATAAAGCTTCATTTCCTTTTCTTCCATTCTTTCCAGTCTATGTAAGCTTCTCATTTGAAAACCCCCAAACATGCCGATCCTGCCCACTGAGAAAGGCATAAAATACATGGAACATCTACTTAAGGATAAGGATGCCTTCGTAAAGGCTTTGCTTAGGAAAACTTGTTTGTATTCATCCTACGTGTGGCGAAATTGCGAAAACTCCCATTAAGACAGCCTATTCGCCGGCATTCGAAATGTCCATAGCGTTCAGAGATGTTGCACGACTTGGTCTCTAATGGGTCTCATCATTGACAGAATCTTTATTTACTACAGCATAAATCAGTTTCATTAGAACTAAGAATTTGCCGATAAGCTTTGAGCTAGGTTATGCTGCACATAACTCGTTGTGAGTAAATACAATTTAAATACTACTACTTAATTACTAGCTAGTTGCTAAACCGACTGCGTTTCTTTTGTTGTTCGTGTGGCTAACTGAGACGACACTTTTCTGTGAAAAGCTAAAAACGTATACCTAGAAAGTCTCGATATTAACTTTTCCTTATATGTAGGCGAAGAAAATCTTAAATAATAATCACAATAAACTTATCGATGGTTAATTGACCATATATGATCAGAAGTTCAATTCAGCTATTGCAGCACTACTTAAATACTTGCCGCTTGCGCGAGCGAACACCTAAATCTGCAAGCGAAATACCACTGACTCATCACAAGATCTCCGAAACTATACACCCGATTGACTTGAAATTTTGCACAGTTACTCATTCCACGATGTAAACGGATTAAGAATGGATTTTTGTTATACCATTACAGGCGGCACTAAGTCAAAACTCTTTTTTTGTGTGTGAGTTTTGACTGACTGGCACTATATTTCCCGACTTTAAAAAATTTACATTCATTATCAATTTGAAATTAGACATTTCGTCCATATAAGAAGTCTAGGTTCACATTCAAATAGATAGTGTGCCCAGCAAAGCGGGCGGGTGCAAAGGCGGCCCAGCAAAGTTAGCTAGTAATTATAATGAAGACAAAATGTACAATGATTTTAATGTATCCAGAGTATAATTTCACAGATCCTGCTTGTACTTAAAAATAATTGAGATGAACTGCACTTATTGCTTTAAGTCGTAAGCTTTGCTGATCGGTAACATAAGTCAAAAACAGAAATATTTAATTTGGAGGAAAAAATACCGTAAACTTTGCTGATCGGTAACACAATGGTGAGTGGGAGATGAAAAAAACTTTATTTCGGATAGAAGTCCGCATTTTGTTTTTTTTAAGGCAATATATTCCATTTAAATCGCTGAGTTTGTTTATCAACCTTTCATTAAGTGCACCCAAAATTTTTAAAAAAAAATTCAAAATGTGGATTGCGAAGTGCACATGTTCGAATGGAGGATTATGTTTGCTCAAAATCCTGGAGTTCTAGGTGACGCCATTTTCCACAGTGCGAGGAACAAAAATAGGTACTCTTCTGTTGTCGGTAAGGATTCAGAAATGTATGTGCCTATATGTATGTATATATACTTGAACAGATGTATCCATACATTTCTGAATCCGGTCCCGATAACAGAAGAATACCTAAACATTCATACGTACATACAAACAGATTCTTCATTACTTAATAATAGGATTCCTCACAACTACCTTTTAAAATATATTACATTTTTACTAAAATAATTTGCCTTGAAGTTTCCAGCTATTTTAAACGCTCTATTCATAAGCCAAGCGTTTAAATTAACATATATATTACAAGTCAAGTGCTTGGCATAGGAAGGTGGTAATTCAATATGCTTGGAGACAGTGTTCTCGCATTTGGCAAAGAATACGTTAAATAACATAACTTGTTCCTTTTCTTGTAAAATGTTAGAAGTTGTACAATTTTTAGTAAAGGCTGTAAGTTCGAGGGCCTCTTTTAAAGACGATGCGCTAAAGTCATTTAAGGCAAAACGCTTTAGGTTATCGACCTAAGATAGGATGGCCTTTATCGGCGATTTTATGAACGATACAGACTTGGTTTAGATCACGTAAAATCAAACTCTTTTCTTTAAATTTCCTGGTCTATAAATATGGTACTTAAATTGTTTTTATATTTACTTTCTTAATAATTAATTATTTTTGCATTTATTGTGACGAAAGGTGCCATTTTCAAATTTATTATTTGAACTGTGTCTGTCCGTAACCTCATATTCGAAGACTTTAAAGACAGATTTTTAGCACTTTCTGATTACCCACAAGTCCACCAAAGGGTCGAAAAAAAGTACTGATGAGACTATGTAATTAAAACATTTTATGAGCGCAAGCCACGTATGCGCGTATTAAGCGAACATGGATTTGTAGTTTTGAAATTCAGCTGTCATTTTACTCATTAGTATTTCTTTCTTTCTGCATCGAGTATATTTGTTTCTGTGGTAAAGAGACGTTTTGGAAGTGTGAGATTTTCTGACTGATGAGCAAGAAAGCATTACGTTTCTTCTGAGATATGGCATTTTTCCCAGTAATAGAGAATCCAAAAATTTCCATTCCATGAAGCTGTACATTTAAAAGGCCTAATTTAATTGAAATGTAATGTGAAAAACTGCAAGAAAAGTGTTAAAATGCGGGTCAGAAACTGGTTTGAAGAAAGGTGTATCCTGTTTATGGCAGATGTTCATTTTATCTGTTGTTGGCCAAAAGGCCGTCAATGAAATTTTGTGAAGAACAACTGGGATTATCTCCACAATTACCAGTTGGCGTAATTAATTTAAGTTGCGTGTCTTTAATGGAAAAATAATGTAAAAAAAAAAAAAATAGGAAACCCTGGATGCATTGTTGAAACACGCGTAAGAAATATCCAAGTAAACGATTCTGAGTAAAACTGCATATTAGGGGCCAGTTTGGCACATTTTCGAAAAGTCGCCAAATCGGTTATTTTCGCGCGTTTTAACTCATCATATCGCCATATTAGATGATTGCGAATTTTAACGAATCCTGTAAACAGGCAAAAAATTGATCATGTAAACGTGCAAAAATATCTAAAACAGAAGTTCAAGAAAAACAAAGATAAAGTATTTGAAAGTTAATCTATGTATTTTATGGCATCAACAATATTAAAACTTTTCATAATATATACCATTTTTAAGACAGTAACAAAATGGAGTAAAACGTTTTAGCACGAAATTTAAGAAATTGTAATAAGCAGTAAATGAGTAATAAATGATCGGAAAGCATTGATTCGTATTTAATCTAAAACTTTAAAGAAAATGCAGAAGAAAAAAAAGATAAAATTCAAAATTTCGATCTCCTGAAACATGAGCAATAGAATAGTACAATTTTAACTACGTAATTTATATTTTTACAATAAATTTTTATTTATAATAAATAGTAGAAACTCGCATTTGTTTATATCCACACTAAAATGTAACAATACAACGGAGATGAAATTCAAAATGGTGCGCTCATTGAACACCAACTGTACGGCTCATGAAAAATCCACACGTTCAACTCTACGCCATTTTGCTCACACAATTTCCTAGAAGCACAATGAAATGACAAAAATTCAAAAAACCCGCTTAAATGCTATAAACTGTAACCTTGAATCCTAACGATTTTCATGACGCCAAGAGGTTACCAGATTTGCAGCGATTTCGCTTCATTTGGCGACTGGCCCGTAATCTGTAGTCTAGCCCGATTCTGTCTAAAGTCGCCAACGAGTTTGCGAATGCTCTCGAAAATCTCCAAAGAGTTCCCAACTCTTTGTCCACTCTTGGCGGGTAGCGAACAATCAGAAAGTACCGATATTTGTATATACAAGACTGATCCAGAAACATGAATTTTGATATAAATTTTGCTGAACTGACATGCGTTAATATGCGCATAAACACTCACTTTTTTGTTAAAAAAACTAATAAAATTGCAAAATGCATCCATTCATCACTATCTAACCTTCAGCGCATATGCTGTTTTTCAGGCAGTGAAGAAACGCTTTCAAAAAAGTAATTTTTTTTTACACCACCGAAACGTAAATGTTTAGCACGTCAAACATCTGTTTACAATCGTAAGAAACATAAAGCAAACATTCATTCCTTCTCCACCCTCCAAAAAGAATTAGAAAATGTTAAGGGATGCATGACTCATTGTTAAAGTTTATTTGCACTCTGTATGCAAAATCTTAATAGCTAAGCATCTTAATCTATGATATAAAAATAAGTTTCATGACAAAGGGAAATGTAAAGTATCATCCTCTTACAATTCAAGTACAGCTCTGTCTGCCACATTCTTGTTTTTTCTGGATTCCTAATGAGAGTATATTTGAGATTTTGCATTCAAACGAATTTTATATTCTTGCATACGAAACAAAACAGGTTTAGTTGAATCTGCAATATCCAAAATTAATACTGAACGTTATATGTTATCCATGATCTCCAGATAAATTTTGTGAGTATATAAATAATTGCTTACAGTACGAAAATGTTTCCTAAATTTCGTACAATATAATTGTACCAAATATCAATTATAATCTGTTTTTTAAAACTACAAGCAAATACCGCATCAGATTGTTAATATCAGCAACTTTTGTCTGCGTCTATAAGAACTCTATATTCTTCTGTTATTGTGAGCGGATTCAGAAATACTTGTATGTATGCACGTGTATATATGTATTAGTGTAATCACACACATTGAAGTACGTACGTACATACATGCATACATGAATCCACACATCCGTAGATCCACACTTTTCCGAATTCGGTCCCGATACAGAAGATTACCAAAAACTCTGCTAACTAGAAAGAGTTTTTCTCTGGTACCCTTTTCCTGTTAAACTCCAGTTCTATTTTAACTCCTAACTTAGGTTGGAATGCGCTTTAGCCCACTGCTTGGCGGCGATTGTTTTTGAATGAGCAATAAACGCGCCAACATGGGTAACTCCGTTTATCCGCCAACATGGCTGACTGTACGTTGCCTACATTGTGCAATTCGCTGAACTTTTTAAGTTTAAAAGGAACGCTGTGCACATGGCATTTTCTTCTAATTTATTTTCGTTATTTTAGCTTATTTTGTTCATTTGTGCACGTTGCCTACATTGTGCAATTCGCTGAAGTTTTTTTTAAGTTTAAAAGAAACGCTGTGCACATGACATTTTCTTGTAATTTATTTTCGTTATTTTAGCTTATTTTGTTCATTTGTGTACGTTGCCTACATTGTGCAATTCGCAGATTTTTTTTTTAAGTTAAAACGGAACGGTGTGTACATGGTATCGTTTGTAATTTTAATGCCCTATTAAAAAAAATTCCTTCTTTTTCCGATGCCATTTTGGTTACGCTTTCGCGGAGCGTGTCCGGAAGGTTATGTAACGGCATAAAATGTGTAAGTATTACAACATAAAATGTAAATAATTAATTTAAACCTGACAAATATTTTAATGATCATAATGTTCGTTTTGCATATTATTCTATTATCTTTTTGTGGCAACAGTTTCCATACTAATTTATGCTTTAGAATTCTATGTTTTGTTTACAATAGGTTTTCGCGGAGCGTGTCGGGAAGGTCGCAATTGCAAAGACGTTTCGCAGAAACGCGCCGAATTGGCGATTTTCAAAACATCGCCAAGCAGTGGGCTAAAGCGCATTTTCACCCCTTCTTTTGCTTCACACGTCTGAAAGTCGAAGTTAAACAGACGAGTGAAAATTCGATTGGAGTAAGCAAATGCATGATGCAAAATGCAGCAAAAACACGCACGAGAAAGAAAAAATGTTTACCTGAGCACTTTCCGCTGTGAAGGAGTTACCAAAAAATAAAACAAGCAGATATGCATTTACTCTAATCTTTCTGCAGTTAAAATACAAATGGTAGTCATCCCTACTCTGCTGCTCGAGTGGAGGGGGATGGGATTTCATCTTTATAAAATAACTGCTCAAGTTTCTAAAGTGGACAAACCCCTTGCAGGAATCCGAATCTAATTTTGGTGGCGTATTAGCAGTGACTGTCCAATACACAAGTACTGAATTAAATATAAGTGTTTATTTCATAATTATTACACTCAAAATGTTTAAACGCTAGTAAATCGAGCTTATTTTCCTTAACTATTTCTCATTACTTTCCCTCGCAAGTTTATTTTTAACTCTGCAAAAACAGTTACTAGAAATCGGTGAGAATTTCATTCAACATGTCTGTTTTAACTCCTAAATTTTAATAAGTGGCCATTAATTTAAACCTACTTCTATTGCGAGAAAACATTTAATGGGGAGAAAAACTTTATTTTAATTTACTTGACACTGTAGTTTTAAAGAAGCACGGTTAGGTTAGGTTATTCAGTTATGGCAAAGCACACGAGGGCTATCTGCTTAAAGGGAGGAATGCCTTCGTGGAGGACTTTCTAAGGGAAACTGGCTCGTATACACGTTACACATGGGGAAAAACACGAAAACGCCCATGCAGCCAGCCCGTTCGCGGGATTCGAACCTCGGAAGGAACTACCAGTGTTCAGCGTCTTTACCGCTCGGCCGCTGGTGGGCTTTAAAGAAGCACGATTATGGAAAATATTAAGAACGATTTAAAAATATTTTTTAGTATATCTTACAAAATACATTACAGAAATCCAGATAAATCTCAATTTGTTTTTCATAAAACGTTACATACATGAAATAAATATTAAGCTTAAGTTTTTTACAGTCAATTTAGGTATAAATTTCGGAAATGATAGGAAGCAAAAAATATCTCCAAGCGATATGATTTGTACACATCTCCATAACACACATACATCACGCCAAAATCACGGATCTATACAATCGATGTTTCGTTTGGTTTATGCGATTACGGCAAAGCCTCGAGGGCTATCTGCTGAAGGGGAGTGATGCTTTCGTGGAGGACTTTCTAAAACAATCGATGTTTAAACTCATAAATATTTGAAAGTTTAAGTAAAAATTGAATCTGGATTTTCTTCCACGCATTTTCAGCTTTGGCATATTGTAAAATAACAAGAAAGTAAATTTCAGTGGAAAAATAGCACATCTGTGTGTTTGGCTTAGTGCCAAACACACAGACATAAACTTATAATGATTTTACTTCATATATCTCTATAATTGACATGGGCTATATAACTATAACATTTACACTAGTTTACAATAATTATGAAAATTTCAAAAACCACGGTAATATTTTTACAGTGATATATTTTCCATGAATTGCATTACAACCGAACACTACCTGAATTTAATAGATAAAGTGAGAAATTATATATTTTAGATATTTTCACTTACCTCCAGTCTTTCAAGCAGTACTCTGTTATCTAAAGATGTACACTGAATAATTCTTAATAAATAAAAAGCGAACAGATATTTCATTGTATTCATCCACTTCAAGAAATTCAGCAGACATAAAATTCACTCAACCTCCCATTTAAAACACACACATATTTCTTCTTCTTCTTCTTCGTTGTGCAGCTTGGCTTCCTTCAGGTGCAGCTCAACTCCCACGCATGCGCACTGCTGCTTTCAATTTCAAATACGAGAACGCATTCTCTCCGCTCCAGAGGGGACATCATTCAAGTAATTAGCACGTTTTTTAATTAAGTCCTTTCAGGAATACTTCAGTATGCATCTAGTGATAAATTTGCCCAGGATACCTCCAAGTTCCCTGTTTCACCTTCTCCAGCATAGTCCTTCCAGCCCTATCGTATATTTTACAATGAATAATTGCGTGCTGAATGCTGTTAATCACACAATATTTATCACAGTATTATGAGTCTGTCCTCCAATAATTGCACCGTAGCAATTTTGTATCAAACAACTGCAGCTTCCCTTTATTAATCGCTACTTCCATCGCACTACCGATGGTTAAATATTTGCTTCCACTCCTTATACTCATGACAGTAGCTAAATTTGCGCTCTTTATGTGATAGCAACCAGCTGCTAATCTGTTCTTTCTCGACGGCTTTAGAGAAGAAACTACAAGCATCTTCTACTAAAATATCATCAAACACCTGCACGTTATCCTTTTTTGCAGTCTTCTCTGCTTTTTTATTTAGTCCTATGCCCATGTGGCTTGGAAACCAGAAGACTATAAGATGGCAAAAAGCCTTCATCCGCTTATAAAGCTTTAGAAGAAAAGAACTGAAACTCCTGTGAATACAACTAATTGCATTAGCTTCTGACACATTATCCGCGAGAATGATGACTTTTCACTCACGCTCAAATTTTCCAAAAGCTTGTAGAGGGCCCAAGATTCGTCAGAGAAAATAGAGTTCCTGCTATCAATGCGCTGGTTGACAATCACACCGGCCCCATTTACTGCTGCTGTTCCCACACCAGTTAGATTTGAAAGCATTTGTGGCGAAAACTTTGTATCTTCATTTCATATATTCTTCAACTGCGAGGCTTTATCTTTCCTGCATCTTCTCTCTGGAGTCTGTTTGTTCTGGAACTCATTCATTTTTGTACTGAAATTTGCATCTTCAGAGGAATCCTGCTTATTGGGGAAGGTGACAATACTGTTAGAATCAAGTTTGATAAGCTCGTCCTTGACACACTAGCAATGGCAAAAGACAAAAGAGTTTGCGTACTCGCCCCACTGATATATACAATTTTGTAGCTAGCTATTCAAGTTGACGGCTATAGGAGAAGCGCCAAAGAGAGCAATAGTTTTATTCAAGAATTTTGTTCCTGCTATTTGCATCTTCGTTTGTTTCGCTGAAACTCCCGCTTACAAATACAACAGCGAGACGAGAATGCTAATCGGAGCCCCAATGGTTAATCTTAAGCCATGATTACAAACTATTTCTAATTTTTTTATTCGTTTTGGAGGTGAACGTAAGAAGAGAATTTCCGTATTCAGTCCTTCCTCTTATGGTGGCATTGCCAATTTTGAAAAGGTCGATATTCTTTGCGCCCCGGTTCTGTGATTGCAATGAAATTAAACGCATTTAGCATTCTTTTCAACTTGGGAATAACTTTATTTACAGGGATAGACCTGAATTTATATATCGGCGCGTTTTAAAATTTGGGCATATTTGTTATAAGCGATAATAACGCCAAGTGTGCTTTATTCACTTTGTTAAAATTATTTGAAAGAATGAACGATGCGCCTTTCTTGAATCATGCGCAATGACAAAAGAGAAAGATAATAGGTTACCATAAAATTAAGAAGTTCTCCAACTAAATAAATTAATAATTTTAAAAATTCTCCAATTCTCTCTACCAAAAATTAAGAATTTCTACAATTGCTCCAATTTAACATGAAATTCCTCGCGCAAACTGAAAAAAGTGTGTCAAGAAGAATATTTAAACTTTTCGGTATGTTTCTCACCAAATTTTACAAAATTTTATTTTTAGGCATAATTTGAATCGCAGAATCGAAAAAAAATCGGTATGTCATTTCAGAAAAAGTCCGAATGTGTGTCAAAATATCTACGTTAGAACAATTTTATATTTAAATCTAATACATATCCCAAATCGCGCTTTCGAAACATGAAAAAACAAGTTAAATTTCGTCAATCGGCCCAGAAGAACAGGAGATGTAGAACTGCCACCCCCCCCTTTTTTTTTTTTGCTTTGTTTTGTGTAGAGCGTATATACTGATTTCCTCGATATGCTTCAGTAAAATGTCATTATGTGCGAAAGCGTTTTAAATTCTAGAACTGCATAACATTAGCTAAAACTAACTAAACAAAACGTAAGATTCGAAAATAATAAAGTTACCCGATTCTGATCTAACATGAAATTTTTAGAATACATGCAGAGTTTCTCAAATAGAACAGTTAGAACAGGGAAATTATTTGACTGTTGAGATGCTTTTAATTTAGGGATCTGTCTGCTGATTGAATTCTACTCAAAATCATGAGAAACAACCTTTCAGAAATTTCTATAATGATAGTTTATAGAAACGAAATTATTATATTTTTCCGTAAACTAAAAAACACCAAACTTCGATTTAATGCAATCAATTAATTATTAAATGAAATCCTCTAAATATTCCTGACTATTTCACAATTTAAAGGAACTAATGCTAATTTCTTCCAAGCTATACCACCTATGCAGAATTTCTGAAGTTGTTAAAATACTGCATAAACATATATTGCCAAGATATTTAGCTTTAGATACAATGGGAACTGGTTCTTGAAACAGAAGGAGATCTTGAAGGTTATTGAACTTTTTAGATTTATTGAGGATAAGTAATTGCGACTTGGTGGCGTTGATTTTGACTCTCCAGTTAGTGCACCAGTCTTCTACTGAATGAAGATATTGTTGCATCTTGGCGATGGCTTGTTTCGCTTGGATGGATTTAATAGCAATTGCCGTGTCGTCAGCGTAGCAGGCAAGAAGAGAATAATGATTAAGGTTTGGTTTAGGGAAGTCAGAGATGTAGAATAAATAGAGAATAGGTCCTAAGATACTTCCTTGGGGGACGCTTGATCTGATGGGCTTGATATTGGATTTTTCGTTGCCTTGAATAACATAGAAAGTACGATGCTGGAGAAATGAGTAAATAAGAAGAATCAGTTCTCGTTGGAGACCCATATTGATAAGTTTGAAAATGAGCCCCTCATGCCAGACGCGGTCAAAAGCTTTTGCTACGTCTAGCATAAGGAGCGCAACACTTTGCTTGTTATGAAAAGCAGCTCCAATAAATTCGACGATGCGTACGAGTTGTCTTGTGGTACTAAGATTCTTTCGGAAACCGAATTGCTCATCAGGAAGAAGAGGAAGATAAGGTTCCAGTCTTGTGAGAATAAGCCGCTCGTAAATTTTCCCTAAGCTCGAAAGCAGACTTATAGGTCTGTAGCCATCTGGTTTAGAAGAATCTTTTCCAGGCTTGGGCAGGAGAAAGATTTTGGCTTGTTTCCATGAAATTGGAAAGTAGTTGTGTGTAAAACAGGCATTAATAATACTGATAAGTTTGCAAATGATGTTGTTAGGGTGGAAAGCAGCGGACATAACAGTCCTATTTATACCTTACTTCAGTAAAGTGAATGGGAAGGTGATGCCATCTGTTGGCAAACTTAGTAAAGAAAATTGAAAAATCAAGTTATAATTTAAAAAGCGTTTGAAGGACTGGATTAGACTTAAAGTTCTAAACTAGGCTAAATCTTTGTGAATGTGAAAAGCTTCAAGAAAATCTAATTCACCAATGGACTAAGACGAAGACCTACCTGACTACAAGTTTTCGATAGCTAATCATAGTTGAGAATTTAATCATAATTTTGACTTTGGATCTGTAAAAATTATCCAAAAAGCTCCTTCCATTGGCGAATTAGATTTTCTTAAAAGTTTTTCTCATAAATATCACTACTATGCCATCTGACTGTGGATGGCATCATCTGGCTTTTGTCTATGCCGACAAGTTTACAGTGTTCTTTAATTAGAGCTGAAATAAAATTCCTACTTTGATCAGAATGTAACTGAAGAGGCACTCCAAACCTGAAAGATTCAATGCTGTATCATTATTTCTGCCACAGGAAGAGCCTTTTGATGAGGGTTGGATATGCTTTAGGCCACTTTGTGAAGTAATCAGTGACAATGGGAATGTATCTGTTGCCATCAGCAGTTCATAGCACAAGTCCCAGCGTATCAGAAGCAATGCGTTCGAAAGGTGCACGTGGTTTGTAACTCTGCAGTTTTCCACAGTTGCGATTCTTCGATCCTTTCCCACCCACAGAGGCATTACATGGTTAGGACCATTTTGCACGTCAGCTTTTGCTTTAATTCGGTAGAAGCGCTTTCCAACTCTGTGCAAAACTACGGAACCATTATTCCAAAGTGGCCTCTTGTCGGACTGCTGTCCAGTTCATTAAGGATTTCGGAAGTATCAACAGCCATCAGCTTTATCTGATTCGAAATCCCGGTGCAAGATGCCGTTTCAAATATAGAATGAATCCCAGAGAGCCTGATTTTTTTTTTTTTAGGACTATAGATCGAAGTATCTTGCCAGGTAGGTTTCCTATCTGAAGACTCCAATAAGTCAACTGCGGGTTTAATGTCGCCATCTTCCAACTGGCTTTTCCTGACGTCTTTGTTACTGCATCTCTCTTGGTCAGGGTCAGACAATCTTGAGTTTGTAACTTTGTTTGACAATCTTGAGTTTGTAACTTGAGTTTGTAATAGTTTTATTCAAGAATTTTGTTCCTGCTATTTGCATCTTCGTTTGTTTCGCTGAAACAAACGAAGATGTTTATTATTCGATTAAAAGTCTTCTTATGTCTATTCACTTTTAAGGAAAACCTACAATGTTTATCTACAGAGCTAGCTAGCTATCTAAATAGCTGATAGCTGAACTTTTTTAACTTTTCTCTAATTTTGGAAGAAGATACCTGTGTGTTTTGCTTTATGACAGGCAACGTGGAAATATTATTGCAGTCAGCATTCGTTATAGCGATTATTCCATAAAACCCATAGTCGATGCCCATACCGAATATTCTGGTACAAAAAGCCTCCCAACAGCGAGCTAAAAGAATTGTTGCTTTAGTAACCATACGTTACAGCATTCTCTTTCTATTGGATGCGAAATGTCTTTTTAACGAGCGTCATCGGCATTAAAGCTGTAAAATTAAATTTCCTCGATTATTCAAAATGGTATGTAGAATAACATTTCGTTACAATTATAAAATTACACTTGTTAATAGGCAAAGAACTTCAGCAATTTACCTAAAATTAAAGATATTTTAATAAGTATTGAAATCCCCGTACATCATAAAATTCCCTTGGGGTTCCACGGTCGAAACGAAATACGAGCTGCTTAATTAAGTCGTACGTGAAGTTACAAACTCAAGATTGTCTGACCCTGACCAAGAGAGATGCAGTAACAAAGACGTCAGGAAAAGCCAGTTGGAAGATGGCGACATTAAACCCGCAGTTGACTTATTGGAGTCTTCAGATAGGAAACCTACCTGGCAAGATACTTCGATCTATAGTCCTAAAAAAAAAATCAGGCTCTCTGGGATTCATTCTATATTTGAAACGGCATCTTGCACCGGGATTTCGAATCAGATAAAGCTGATGGCTGTTGATACTTCCGAAATCCTTAATGAACTGGACAGCAGTCCGACAAGAGGCCACTTTGGAATAATGGTTCCGTAGTTTTGCACAGAGTTGGAAAGCGCTTCTACCGAATTAAAGCAAAAGCTGACGTGCAAAATGGTCCTAACCATGTAATGCCTCTGTGGGTGGGAAAGGATCGAAGAATCGCAACTGTGGAAAACTGCAGAGTTACAAACCACGTGCACCTTTCGAACGCATTGCTTCTGATACGCTGGGACTTGTGCTATGAACTGCTGATGGCAACAGATACATTCCCATTGTCACTGATTACTTCACAAAGTGGCCTAAAGCATATCCAACCCTCATCAAAAGGCTCTTCCTGTGGCAGAAATAATGATACAGCATTGAATCTTTCAGGTTTGGAGTGCCTCTTCAGTTACATTCTGATCAAAGTAGGAATTTTATTTCAGCTCTAATTAAAGAACACTGTAAACTTGTCGGCATAGACAAAAGCCAGATGATGCCATCCACAGTCAGATGGCATAGTAGTGATATTTATGAGAAAAACTTTTAAGAAAATCTAATTCGCCAATGGAAGGAGCTTTTTGGATAATTTTTACAGATCCAAAGTCAAAATTATGATTAAATTCTCAACTATGATTAGCTATCGAAAACTTGTAGTCAGGTAGGTCTTCGTCTTAGTCCATTGGTGAATTAGATTTTCTTGAAGCTTTTCACATTCACAAAGATTTAGCCTAGTTTAGAACTTTAAGTCTAATCCAGTCCTTCAAACGCTTTTTAAATTATAACTTGATTTTTCAATTTTCTTTACTAAGTTTGCCAACAGATGGCATCACCTTCCCATTCACTTTACTGAAGTAAGGTATAAATAGGACTGTTATGTCCGCTGCTTTCCACCCTAACAACATCATTTGCAAACTTATCAGTATTATTAATGCCTGTTTTACACACAACTACTTTCCAATTTCATGGAAACAAGCCAAAATCTTTCTCCTGCCCAAGCCTGGAAAAGATTCTTCTAAACCAGATGGCTACAGACCTATAAGTCTGCTTTCGAGCTTAGGGAAAATTTACGAGCGGCTTATTCTCACAAGACTGGAACCTTATCTTCCTCTTCTTCCTGATGAGCAATACAGTTTCCGAAAGAATCTTAGTACCACAAGACAACTTGTACGCATCGTCGAATTTATTGGAGCTGCTTTTCATAACAAGCAAAGTGTTGCGCTCCTTATGCTAGACGTAGCAAAAGCTTTTGACCGCGTCTGGCATGAGGGGCTCATTTTCAAACTTATCAATATGGGTCTCCAACGAGAACTGATTCTTCTTATTTACTCATTTCTCCAGCATCGTACTTTCTATGTTATTCAAGGCAACGAAAAATCCAATATCAAGCCCATCAGATCAAGCGTCCCCCAAGGAAGTATCCTAGGACCAATTCTCTATTTATTCTACATCTCTGACTTCCCTAAACCAAACCTTAATCATTATTCTCTTCTCGCCTGCTACGCTGACGACACGGCAATTGCTATTAAATCCATCCAAGCGAAGCAAGCCATCGCCAAGATGCAACAATATCTTCATTCAGTAGAAGACTGGTGCACTAACTGGAGAGTCAAAATCAACGCCACCAAGTCGCAATTACTTATCCTCAATAAATCTAAAAAGTTCAATAACCTTCAAGATCTCCTTCTGTTTCAAGAACCTGTTCCCATTGTATCTAAAGCTAAATATCTTGGCATCATTCTTAATAGTAAGCTTACCTGGTCTGATCATATTCAAAGTGTCAAGAACAAAGCATTAGGCATCATGATCAGATTTTTGCCTGTTATTGGAAAATACTCTAATCTCAGTTTACGTACCAAAAGGCATATCTATACTTCCTGTATTAGGCCAATTCTTTGTTACGCTTCTCCTGCCTGGAACACTGCTACCTGTAAGCAACTTTATCATCTGCAAGTAGTTCAGAATAAATTCCTTAGAACTATCACTGATGCCCACTTCTTTATTAGAAACGAACTTCTCCACAGAGATCTCAAGCTTGAAACAATACAGGACTATATTAAAAAATCCAATGATAAATTTTTCAACAAGGCTGTGCAGTGTGACTTTGTGAACTACTCCCAGATATTCAATTATGAAGTCCTTTCAGAAGACAAATTCATTCGCCCATTAGCTGCTCACACAATCATAGATGGAGTCTGACAAGAGCACTCATGACAACTCCTCGTTGGTAGTTGCTTAACCTTCTTTTGCATTTGTATATTATTGTTTTACTCTTTCTTGCACCTGTGTATTTTTATCTTTGTAAATATCATTGTTGGAATTTTGTAGCATCTTTTGAACTTATATTCGTTTTTTTGTCAAGATTTTGCCTTCTTTCAATGTCAAATGAATTGCTTTCTCCGCTGTTCTGGTCTTGTCATTTCTTTTGCGATGTCCTAGGCCTCCTTTTCTTTTTTCTTCTGCCTCCGTCTTCTCTTCCGAGATTCACCCACGTCCGGATTCTATTACGTCATGTGCCCTAGGGCTTTATTTCATGAACCGGCATCGCTGTCTAGGCAGTAGCCCGGTATAGCTCTTAACCAGGTAACCAGGCTGTTTTTTTGCTCCTGATAAAAAGGGACCTATGTATCCTTAAAATCAATTGCGTTCTTTTGTCTAAATCTATGCCAATTACAAGGTTGTTTCTTTACTAATTTTAAGTTCCCTTATCTTTTTATAAATGAAAAATCTTCTTATGTTTCAACATTCCATAATTTTTCTATCTTACCACAGAAAATGACTTGCATCCAAGTCTTTTACAGCGTGAGTTGATTGCATCAAACATGCTGGCATTTTCTATTTACTTCGTGTGTAACATATACATATATTTGATTTGAATATTTACTTTCCATGTAATATGTTTCAATTTGACATAAATATTTCAAAGTTCACTATTTAAAACTTTAAAACTCTCTATTTTAGAAATCCTGCATATATATACTTATATCCGTTTAAAGGTAACAGTGACATCAGGTGCGAGAAGCAAAATTTATTTCCACATAATTAGCCTAAATATTTAAATTTATTTTCAGATTAAATTCATTTGAAAGTGATAGTCTAGTATTGCTTTTAATATGTATTTACTTTTATTTTTTTCTGAAAACATTTTAATTTAATTTAAAAGCAACTAATTTTAACTCTTACTAACTTAGCTGCTAATTGTCACTTGATTAATTTAAACTAGTGCAGCCATCTACTACTAAATATTTATATTACACAAACTGGCTGTTTATAATAAAGAATGGCTACATACGTCTTTCTTTTACACATTCAAGTCTCTATGGATCTGCTAATTATCTGCATAAGATAATATCTTCTTAAAATCTAAAAGAACATTTTTAGGCTGTGATTTCATCCAGATTATAGAAAGGCACACAATAGTCCTATACTTATGTCATAATAGCATTATTAATTTTAATTAAAACTTATCCGTATATAATTTCTAACCATGAGTACTAAAGATATAACATGCTCAATATTTTATCCCAAGAAGTTCTTCTAATTTTTTCATATGTATCATGACTTCAGATTATACTCATATTACCAAACTGGCAGGTTACAATCCAGTGGTAGAACATCCATTCAAATCACACCTCACACCATCCATCACAATACTGCTTATTAGGCAGTAACTTGCAAATGTATAGACTGCATATAGTACTTACAATGCAAGTATTTATTTCAGAATGGTTCAACATTCTCAAGAACTGTGCATTCAGTTTTCCTTATTGTATATGAAAAATTCAACTTTGTATATTATTTTAAGGTTTAAGTTGAATCTATTTTACTGTTTTGCATTCATGCCAGTCTTTTTATTCCCCCAAGGAGGGTACGTAATTCTGTCGCATTTATTGCCATGTAAATCAAGGGCTTTATTTTGGCCATTTCATGCTGTTCACTGGCACTTAAGATATCACAGTACAGTTAGGCTGCCATTTTTTCCTGGCAGTTTCCATTGGTATCTCGAAATTATAGCATTAGTAGCTATAATTCTTTCAGCGTTTATCGGCGGTCCATTTAACTTATTTCATATTTAACCACCAATGTCCAACAGCATCACCATCTGTAGGTTAAAATCTGCATTTAGCTTATTTCATATTTAACCACCAATGTCCAAAAGCATCACCATCTGTAGGTTAAAATCTCAATGGTTGTGTACCTGATTAACCCAAAATCATGATCAACGATCACTCATTAGTTCAAATATTAATTTCCTTTATGTGTCAAACTATTAATATTGAGGAATTTGAAATACTATTACGCTATGAAAATGACAAGAGTTTTCT
>KK115682.1:1039326-1057926 GCA_000611955.2 Stegodyphus mimosarum
CTACAATGCTATGCATGAGAATCGGCGAATTACATTTAATTTCTGAGACCAATTATTGTAGGCACCCTAGCATGCTGGTTTGTCCACCAGACCACAATGCTCTTAAGAATGCACTGAATATAAACACACTAATATTAAAAAAATACAACATTAGTTTAAAACCTGAAAAGTCTATGAAATTTAATTACAGCCATTAATAGTATCTTTTCACAGCGCTAAGTGACAAAAAGTAGATCAGATTGCATTCGATGCATCTTGCAATAAAATTCCTGCCCCCTTCCTCTTTTAAAGAAATTATTGATTATGTTTCACTCCATGAATCTTGGTTTTAACTCATAGCAAAAAAGGGATTACTAATTGAGATTTCATTTGCAAATAATCCAGCATTATTCTTATACTGCATTTTAAATAACTGAGTTATTCCTATATCAGTGGAAAACCAGAACTGTGCTAATTTGGTTGGAAAAAATATTAGGAAATCGAAACCTGCCAGATAAATTGTTTATGTGTGTGTTTCTTCTCCCTGCAGCTATTGATATTATTATTATTATTACTTAGTTTTTGTAAATTTTTAAATTTGGAATTCTGGTATTTAAAGAAAAAATTTCTTAAAAATCTAGATTTGAATTTTCTCAGAATATGATTTGCAAGCATAATACCCGTTTGGTAGAAATCGAAGAGAGAGAAATCTACAAATGCTGTCCTACAGTCCGAGATGGTCACTATATTAAAGGGCTTTATGCATTATTTTAAGTACGGGTGAATTATGTAAAAATTGTATTATTTTTTGTCTGGAAACACGCATAAGAGACAAAAAGTAGATCACATTGCATTCGGTGCATCTTGCAATAAAATTCCTGCCCCCTTCCTCTTTTAAAGAAATTACTGATTATGTTTCAATCCATGAATCTTGGTTTAAACTCATAACAAAAAAGGGATTAATAATTGAGATTTCATTTGCAAATAATCCAGCATTATTCTTATACTGCATTTTAAATAACTGAGTTATTCCTATATCAGTGGAAAAACAGAACTGTGCTAATTTGGTGGGAAAAAATATTAGGAAATCGAAACCTCCCACATAAATTGTTTATGTGTGTGTGTGTGTTTTTTCCCCCTGCAGCTATTGATATTATTATTATTACTTAGTTTTTGTAAATTTTTAAATTTGGAATTCTGGTATTTAAAGAAAAAATTTCTTAAAAATCCAGATTCGAATTTTCTCAGAATATGATTTGCAAACATAATACTTGTTTGGTAGAAATCAAAGAGAGAAATCTACAAATGCTGTCCTACAGACCGATATGGTCACTATAGTAAAGGGCTTTATACATTATTTTAAGTGAATTATGTAAAAATTGCATTATTTTTTGTCTGGAAACACGCAAAAAGTTAATGTCAAAGGTTAATGTAAAGTTAATATAAAGTTATTGTCAATTTGTTAAAGTGAATCATGATGGCAAACATAAATGCATTTTCCAACAAACCCCTATGAAAAATGGATTAGGTCTTGATTCCATGATAATAGACATTTTGTCAGTAGGCATTCTTGTGATAATATAATAACCAATTAATGGTATGTAAATTACCTAATTGTCTATTAAGAAAAAAATTCATATCTAGAATGAATATTGAAAACATAAATTATTTTTTAAAAAAATTAAATGAAGGGAAAAAAATGTAAGTTTTGTATACACTCATTATTTATTGTTGTTTTGTATACACTCATTATTTATTGTTGTTTTGTATACACTCATTATTTATTGTTCAACATTTTCAGATTTTAAGAAAATTTTACAGCAGAAATTTCATTCATTCACAATAAAAATACATGCCACGTAAACAGAGATATTAGACTTTAAAAGTAAATTCAAAATTTAAAATAAATTAAGAATAACAGTTCATTAAACATTAGCTGTGATAAAACTTTCTAATCAAGAAGTATATGAATGATATAAGATTAATTTACATAAATTTATGCAACACTTAATATGCATTTAATTATGGCTTGAATACATAAAACGGCTCATATATTCATTCATGAAGCAGTTACATGCATTACGAGTAAAAATTACATTTTGTGAAAGAATCAGAAATTTCCAATATGCAGAAACATAAAAAAAATTATTTCGAATTCCCATCATTATGCGATTTAAAATTTAGCCATGAAACTTTCTTCTAATGAAGGCACCAAAGTAAGTTTCCTTGAAAACCTAAAATTAAGAAATTATTAAAATAAAAACACAAAACAAAAATTTACATATATGCACTATAAAAGGCACAATACATACATCATCAAAAACATTTTTATCCTCTTAGCGTGCATATCTAAGCAAGATAAGGGTGATTTAAAAGTTATTATACTAAAATATAAGTGAATGTGTACTGCTTAGGTACCTGCTATATATTTTAATAAATTTACCCTCACTGCTAAAGCAAAAAATATCCAAATTTTCTAGGCAAAAAATAACCAAATTTTAGCTATTTTCAATTTAAAAGTTATTATTTCAAACTGTTTTCTTGAAATGTGCCTTATGGGCTTAAAAAATATATGCTAATAAATAAAACTTAAAAAATTTTACATACTTCAGTACAGTACAATACTGCCATATAATCAAAATCAGTATGCTAATCTAAAAATGTAAGTGTGGATGACACTGCTCATCTCTTTTCAATTTAACTTTACTTCTATTAAAATCAGTTAATAAAGGTAGCCAATAGAAAATGGTAGACTTTTTGCTCCTTCTTTATCTGAAGGGGGAAGTTAAATATAAAATAAATGTTAATTTACATATAACTTTTTCTAGGTATAAAGCAAGAGTAGTAAGTACTAGTTCTTTTAAGCTTATAAATAACCTCATTTATTCCAGTTCTTATAGACAACATTGTTGTAGCTCTTGGATAAATTCAGTGGCATAGCTAGGGTGGGGCAAAGGAGGGTGGACATCTCTGGGTGCAGCATCCAGGTGGTGGCAGTGATGTTACGAAATTTTAGAAAGAATTGTTTTTCATTATTGGCCCACAGAAAGGGTCGCAAGATCTTCAATTGTTCGCGAGCGCTGAAAACCCTAGCTATGAATATACACTCACGTTTGTGAAAATTGCAACATCATGAAGGACTTACGCGAGTGAGCTGAAATTTTCAGGAAATGCAAAGTAGCGCATGATATGCAAATGATTAGAATTGCAAATCCGTAGCGCATGCGTATGCTGAGCAGCGCCCTCTGAACGGCTGATGGATCCGAATAAATAGACGGCTGTAGCGAGGCGTGTATGGTTATCGGTGGTTATCTGCTAGTGGTAAACGTTAACTCAATCTGTACTTATGCCTCGTCGACGAAAGAGAGCGAGATTTGAACAACTTACAGAGTTTGAACGAGGGAGAATCATCGGCCTTCGTGAAGCTGGATTGTCGTATCGTGCAGTAGCCTCTCGTGTGCAGCGTAACAGCAGCACAGTGATGCGCGTTTGGAAGCAGTGGACGGACGAGTGTCGAACAACTCGGAAATCCGGGAGTGGGCCCCGAAATGTGACGTCAGCTCGTGATGATAGACACCTGGTCCGCATGGCGCGGACGGACCGTACAGCTTCCTCTAGACAATTGGCAGCACTGTGGTCAATAGCTACAGGTGTTTCATTGTGTGCTTCATCAATTCGTAGACGTCTGCTGCAGTGTGGACTGCGCGCACGGACTCCTTTATACAGGATCCCCCTAACGCACGACCATCGCCGCCTGCGGCTACAATGGGCCAATCAGCATAGAGACTGGCGTGCTGATTGGCAGCATGTCGTGTTTTCTGACGAATCCCGCTTTAATTTGTGGTACCATGATGGCCGCATTCGTGTCAGACGCTATGCCGGTGAACGCCACCTTCCGGAGTGCATTATCGAACGCCACAGTGGACGAACACCCGGAGTTATGGTCTGGGGCGCCATAGCATATCATAGACGATCTCAATTGCTACGAATTGTGGGCAATCTGAACAGCAACCGGTATATCCGTGAAGTTCTACAGCCCGAAGCTGTTCCCTTCCTTCAAAGCTTGCCAGGCGCTGTATTTCAACAGGACAATGCCCGCCCTCATACTGCTCGGATTGTTAAATCCTTCTTTGCAGCGCAGCAGGTACAGCTTCTTCCTTGGCCTGCGTGTTCCCCGGATATGTCGCCAATTGAACATGTGTGGGATGTCATTGGTCGGCGTCTTGCTCGTGATCCTCGTCCTGTTGCGTCTGCAGACGAACTTTGGGTACGCGTACAAACGATATGGAATGCTCTTCCTCAGTCAGACATTCAAACTTTGTTTGACTCCATGCCACGTCGTGTAGCAGCACTTATTGCGGCGCGTGGTGGCCACACAAAATACTGATTCTGATCTCTTGTTCTTGTTTGTTTGCTTTGAGCATTTAATCATTTATTTGTACCACTACCACTCAACTGTGTATTAAATTGCATTCAATTATGACGATTCCTTCTTGGTGTTGCAATTTTCACAAACGTGAGTGTATTTAAATTATTAGCATGCTGGTCTCTTCGAAATGAACTTTGACACTCATTACATATACACTATATCCACAAAAGTCCTTATCTAGTTTGTTTCCATAACCACTGTCGTATTTGAGCCCAAATTGAAATTATTTGAGAGGAATTGTACAGTTTATGTCCCATTGTGTTTCTGTAATTTTTATGATCAAGAAATAGACTTATCGTGTATTAAGACATTTATGGCAATTTTTCTGGCACTTCAATTAATATGATTTGGGGGAGGGGGCAGATAGTATTTATTTCTTTGAATACTGATTTTAAATATTTCCAATAAAATGTTTCTTAAAATATGCTGTGCAATATTATGAAAACATGATACAGCTGATGGGAAGTTGTCTGCAAAATTAAAATGTTTTATGCAGTCTCTACGGAGTAAATGTTCATAACGATTTAATTAGCCAAAAACGAAATACTCCATATCTTTATACATGCAAGAATCAGAGATATTCGAGTACATATTTACTGACTTTGTAGAGTCTTCTACTATGTTTCCAGATCATCAACTGGTAAGACCCTACTGAAAGACTAGGTAGTGAATTCTCGCTAGGTCTTGAAAGAACAGATAACTGCAGAAGGAGGTTATAATAGCCTTTTTTATTTTAACTCAACAAACACACTCACTCGGTGCTCACAATTTAACCACTACTTATGGTTAAGTAACTTCAGCAGAAAAAATAAGATGTACAATTACAATAAAGTAAGATTGGCTACATGACTGGCTCCTTCTTTATCTAACCCACCAAACTGGCTGCACAAAGTAAAGCCAAACCTAGACTATCAATATAATCTAAAGAGAATGGCGAACACCAACTATGCAACTACAAGGTTGATAAATCAACCACGCAGCGTAAACTCAGAACTAACTCCCCTACTGCAAATTCTTAAAACTGCTGCTTAAGTATTGTTTTCAACTCCCTTAGATTTCATACACATCATTAAATTTAAATTCTGGCAGGAAATTGAAATCAGAAGGGAAAGGAAAGTTTCTTTAAACTAAAAATAATTGGTTAGAATATAATAGTCTTTACAATTTATGCAATTTTTTCATTGATTTGTCTGTGAAAATTTAAGAGAAAACAAATTTACTGTGTAGTACACAATGAAAGCCACTTCTTCTGTTGTTTAGTTCTGTCTTGAGCCAAATTTTGTTGATAGTTCTGTTTTGAGCTAGACAGTTCTATTATTGAATTTGTATCTGTTCTGCTGAAAATAATTATTAAAGACATTTCTGCATATTTTGCACTTAAGAGGCTATAGCTTGCCCTCAACTAATTAAAATATAAGGAATATTTCAGTACACAGAATTTTTACTAAGCTGTTGCACCTTATTTTAATTAAATTTGCATCTATCTATTTTGTACCTTATCTATGATGAAAAATAGAATCATTGATCTGCAAAGAGAATAAGCTGGAATTTTTATTCTTCAACCAGTTAATGCAAGTTTAAGTCATGAAAGAAGCTCTACCTAACGATTAAGAAGTACATAATTCAGCAGTTCTCTAATTACACATAAGCTAAGTTTAAAAATGGCATTAACTGAATAATTATATTCTTAGAAATTAAGTACAGTTTCCTACCCTGCCAAATGTATAATAATATACTCTACTTAATCATGTATTCGTGCAAAATTCTGAATATATTTTAATTATTTACATAATATCTGCCTTTCTTAAGGCTTTCTTCTTAAATTTTAAAATGGATTTATCGTTGTTTTCATCTTAAGGATTGATTTGCTCATAGATTCTGGATGCATTGGTTCTGACTGATGAAGTAAATATAATAGAGCTTCAAGAAAACAAGGATATCTACTGATCTTGAAGATTCTAAAATAGCATTGCTCGAGAGAAAGACAGACTAAACACTGACGAAGTGGTGAAGATGGGCATGACCTGTAAGCTGCAGCATATGACACAGTCAGCAATTCCAGCAGCACTGAATGTTCAAATAACTAGGGACAACAGTACGAGTGAGTGAGATTCAAGGTACAAGGAAGTAGAAAGAAGATATCTAATTAGATATCGTAATGTTAATATCATTACATAGTCTAAGGTTTCTTTTAAATAAATAATGTGCTAGTTACCATCAATTTCTTCATAAATACTTTTCATTAGCTACGTTCTTATTGTAACTGCATTCTTTGGAAATTAATTTACTTGCATAATTTTCTTTTTTGATTTTCATATCATAAAATTAGTATAAAAAGGGGGGATTAAGTGAGTAAGTATAGTAGTTCTTTACTGATTTATTTACTCAAAGTTCTTTTTACTATCTTATACAAAGTAAAGGAAATATTGTAATTGCGTAAAATTTCAAATATCAGATTTAAATGGAAGTATGCATTCTGAACATTCCGGAAAACATTTGGACAATTTTTTGTGTGATGTCTGCATATATGCACAAACTAAAGGACTGCTTTTTCCAAAACAGATTATAAAATAGATTCTAAAGATTCCCCCCCCTCGGTAATGTCCGTATGTACATACATATGTATGTTGTGTCTTGCATAACTCAAAAATGCTAGACGTAGAAAATTGAAATTTTGTGTTTGGAACTGCTATAACATCAAGTTGTGCTCTTCTCCTCCTTTTTATATTGTAATCGGCAGTACCAAACATATATATATATTGTAATATTTTCTTATTTAACAAATAATTATATTTATTGCCCTAGACATTGGAGTGGCAATGCCTTTTTTTTTTTTTTTTTTTTTTTTTTTTTTTTTTTATAAAACTTAGAAAGTCCACCACGAAGCTATTGTAATTCTTTCCTATTTAACAAATGTATATATTTTTTGTCCTTGATATTAGAATGGCAACGTCATATTTGTATCCTATAACCGTTGCTGAGCAACATCAGAAAATGTTTGAAAAAGCTATTCTAAAAGATTACCTTTTTATAGATATGTGAAAATTTATCAAGAAATTGCAATAGTAAGCTGGAGTGTGATGCTGTAATGGATAGAATTGTATTTTAAATTACTTATCTCCATGAACTGAGAATAAAATTTATGTTTTACTAAGAAGTTATTAGTTACTTTGTTAAATGCTAACAAGAAAAGTTACAATACATACCCACAGACTTACCTGTCCTTTATTTTCACAATTGTTTGTCACAGTCATATACTTCCAATTACAGAAGTATTTTAAGTGATGGAAATATTCATGTCTTGGCAAAGACAATCTCAATTTTTTTAAAACATTTATTTTTGGCAAACAACGAAACCTAACTTTTAATGTGATCTCCCAGTTCTTATTATTTTGGGAAGTTTTGTACTTATTATGAAAAAATAAAATTATAAAAAGTTTGACTTTCATATGACAAAAATCGACTGGGGTATTCAATTTTAAAATTTACTATTTTCTATGTCAGTTTCAAGTTCTCTTGACAGATTGGTTAATGAAATTAGAATGTTTCGAGGAAATAAGTTTCAATGAAGTGCAGCAAAAAAAAAAAAAAAAATGTAATAGGATGTACAAAGAAGTCATGTTCTGTCCACACCAGGTTTTTTTTTTAACCGAGTACAAAGATTTTACATCACATCTCTGAAAATCAGTAATAAGCTTAAAATAATAATCTTCCTCACACAGAAATCTGCAATTACTTCAATGACGATTAATGCTGGCAATCATGAGTAGTATGGTGTTATAATGCCACCAGCATTATTTTATTGCAGGAAGTACCATTATCCATTTCCATTAAATTGCTTCTTCTAAATTCCTTTAGCTTTCTACTTCTGTTATTACTGATCAACATAATAATGTTAGGCATGTAATGAACAATAATAATATGTTTAATTTTTAAAAAGGGTATAACTGTGAATATTTCCTTCAGCCTGTTCCTACCAATATAAAATAATTTTGATTTGAAAACACAACTGGTAAACTGATAAAGATTAATATTTTTAGATATTTCCTTTTTAAATAATACATTAAATGGACAAGTAAAAGTGTTTCCTTGTTATTTATCTTGTGGACTTTGATCTTTTTCAAAATCAGCAACTCATTCACAGGAATAAAGCATACAGCTACCTTTTTCAAACACCATGCATAACATAAGCCTACTTGGAAAAGAAGACAAATACATTTTATGTCTTAATATTATAAATGCAAATATTGCTCTGTTTCATTTGCACCAAATTTTGAAATGTCAGACAAAATAATCAATTCAATCTAACTCATTCTTGTAGTATTTCTGTTCTTATCACAGCAGATTTCATACAAAAACTCATCTCTAGAACTGGATATTTATTTCAGTTTTCAGTATGTTTGTGAAAATTAAGTAAACATGTAAAGAACTTATATGAAGTTGTTACACATTGTTAGGGGAAGAGGAATTATTATTTTTTTCTTTTCTTTGTGTGATTACGGCAAAGCCTCAAGGACTACCTGCCTAAGAGGAGGGGCGCTTTCATGGAGAACTTTCTAAAGGAAACAGGCTTGTATACACATTACACATGAGGAAAACTTTGAAAACGCCCATGCAGCCAGCCCGTTCATGGGATTTGAACCTCGTACTGAACTACTGATGCTCAACGACTTTTCTGCTCAGCTGCTGGTGCACAGGAGGGAGAGGAAGTAAATATTCATTGGCTGATAAATTTGTCCTTTACCTTGATTCATAAAAATTTTGTATTAAAACATTTTTAAAATACATACATCAGCATACGAAATTTTGAAATAACTAAAGTTAAAAAAGGTATCTTAATAACCTATTTCAGAAATGCCAAACTTCTGCATTTAAAAGAACCAATTTCAGAAGTTAAATAGCACCATGGAATAATAACCTATTTTTTAATCAAATATTTAGGAATATATTAAAGAATAATAAAAACTATTTATTTCAAGGCAGTAGTTGCATATTCAGAAAGTTTTTAGAAAATGTTTGTAAGCAAGCTCTATTTTGGCATGCAAAAACTTATTATCTAGTCACCTTCAAAGCGATAACCATTGGAACCACATACATTTACTCCAGTACTCTTGATATTCCTGATAGCAATAGCAGATCACCCTATTCTAGTATGTGTCATATATTTATTGTTGCATTCATTTTAGCTTGCTTGAACTATCTGGTAGAATTGACAGCATAGAATAACCTTGATTAATAAGATCAGCAAGATGGAAGGTAAGAATAAGTAATTGGAGCATAACAAAAACTTGTTCCTGATCCTTTTTTTAAAAAAAAGCTTCCTTTCCTAAAATATGAACTGCGCCAAACAATCGAAAGAAAGTTTAACTTTTTTTATATTACAACAGGAAACTGTGCTGTTCTGTAAGAACACACATTTCATGAGGAAGTTTATATACTTCTTTTATAGAAAGTATGCTAACACTATATAAAACTTAATTTTGATTATTGTACATTCCATGCATGTCTAAAACATGCATAAAATGTACAATATGACTTTTTGCAAGCTTTTTGAACAGAGGAGAATGTATTTTGAATTGCTTTTTTCAGTAATTTTTTAAGATAAAAAATACCAAGAATAAAAATTAATATTACAAACATAACAAATTAAAAATACTTGCTGAATAAATTTTACAGTAAAATATTTATGGTCCTAAAATTTTACTTCTCACAATTTAATATGTTCATTTTAACATATGTAAGATGCATAATAGTTCATTTTATGTAAAACTAAAACAGACATTAGCATAGTAATAAATACTGCAATTGCTTATCAAAGCCTTTTTCAACAATATAATATTGAGAATATAAACATTCACTGTGTATTATAAGAGGAAAACAGGCACGGAAGTCCACACGTATCTAAAAGTGTGTGTTTAATTTCATTAATATGGGCCATGGGAAAAAAGTCACATATAGCCTGCTAAGTCTGATATGAATAATAATGTTTGTGTAATCTGGTTATAGCATCAGACATTTTGTAACATTAAATCACCTTCTAAAAAGTTTAAAGAAATAAATGTGTGACAAAACATCAAAACTAAATAAAAGACAAAAAGTTAATGAGCCCATTTCAGTCAGTTTAAAGATAACAATTATGCAAGTTTAAAAATATAAGTTATTAATTTGTAAGTAATATTTAGTATGAGAGAATACTTACTTCTCAAATCCTTGAACAATTTCATTTACTTTGTTTGGATGGCAACATATGGCACAGCGTGATTTACTAATATCAAACAGAGGTTTTAAGTACTCAATGCCTACGCGTTCCATATCTGATGTAGTCACCTGTGATATTTTTTCTAACAAATTCCGGGTGTAATTCATGTCTATGTTGCGGTAATAAGCTTTAAGTGATTCCTCAGCTACATCAGCAACTGTTTTGATCTTTTCAATTATTTCAAAAACTAGACTGCTTGAGGCAGATTCCATTAATTCCTTTTCCCACTTAGATTCTCCATTTAAATGAGACTCCTAAAAAGAAAATAATTTATTATTTTAAACAATAACTTCATATGTAAAACATTTGACACAGAAAAAGTGCAAATCATGTTAGTCTTCAAAACAGCAATAATGAAAAACAAAAATTTGTATCCAAAGGGTGAAAGTGCTTCAAATGGCAAAATGTTTAAATAAACTTTCTACTACATTTTAGTCAATTTACTTTCCACAGTATAACAAAATAACATTCTCATAAGTTTGCATCAACCGCTAAATTTTTTCTTTAGAGTAGGAAACGAAAGCAAGATAGAGAATAAAAGTTTGATATAAAGTCCCATTTGCTAAATATAAGACGGCCGTTTATTTACATGAAAAAATCAGGGACTACATACAAGATAAAATGATTGAACATATGCAATTGTATGTATACACTGAAATGCTTCTATATTAGAGAATTAAATTACCTAAATAATATATTTTCAGGTAAAACTAATAAACATACATTTCTCCTCCCCCAATTTAAGAGTTAAGGAAATGAGCTTTGAATAATCTTAACATATACTTTCAATGTTCAACCATGTTTTTAAAAACTTATTTTAGCTTGCATTTTAATAAGATATATCTTCTTACACTGATCAGTCAAAACATTTACTTCTACACCATAATGACATAGATGTTAAAATATTAAGATGAACTATGTTTAAGATGTTTCTTAATTGCTGCAGTACTGATGCATCATCATCAACTATGTACAGTAGTGGCCAAAATTGTGGACACTTTTGGAAATTTTTATGTTTTTGAACTTTGTATGCTTATAGAAAATGTTACGTTTCGCAAAATGCAAACTTGTAAATATCATTTTAAAGAGAATTTATTACTGAATTCAATACAAAACACAAAATTCAATTATTTGGAATACAAAAAAAAGTTATATGTACTTTAATAGAAATAAAAAACACAGTTATGAAGTGGTTTGTAATGTCTAGCTTTCCTGGCCAATCACTGTTCTTGTTCTGAGAACCAATCAAATGTTAGTAACTGTCAGTAGAAGCTGACATCATGTTTACTCTTGAAACAATTCATTATTTTGCTTTGTTCTGCAGAAGAAGGACCTGTTTCTTATACACTGCAATTACAAGTAGGAATTTTTGTAAAAATTTTTAATATTTAGTCAAAAAGCAATGACATCAAATAAAAGAGTAGATTGGACACCTAGAAAGAGATGTAATATTATTGTATTACGAGAAAGTGGTCTTTCCTATGCTGAAATTGCAAGACAGGTGGGTGGTTCAGTGACTACATCTGGAGTCCGAAAGTTTTGTTTACGATATCAGGAAACAAATTCAATAAAAAACAAAGAACGAAAAGGTGCACCACATCTATTGATGACAGAAGAATAAAAAGACTATGTCTCCAAGATAGAAAAATGTCATCAGCGGCCATCAGAAGTTATCTGAATGAAGGTGGTGTTTCTGTCAGTTCAAGAACAATCAGGAGAAGATTAACAGATGTTGGACTGAGAGGTAGAATTCCACGAAAAAAGCCTTATCTTAATTTTCAGCAACGAAAAAAAAAGACTACAGTGGGCAAAGGAACACATTAATTGGACAGATGATCAGTGGTCACAAGTTATATGGAGTGATGAAACTAAGATATCGTTATTCGGTAGTGATGGGCGAAAATATATAAGACGTAGAATAGGAGAAGAGCTACATCCTGACTGCATTCAAGCAACTGTGAAGAACCCAGTTAGTGTTATGATTTGGTCATGCATGTCAGCAGATGGTATTGGTCGCCTTCATGTCATCAATGGGACACTGAATGCCAGAAAATACATTGACACTATTCTAGAACCAAAACTTCTACCTTCCATCAGAGATCTCTTTTCCAACAATGCTTCATTTATTTTTCAGCAGTATTCTGCTCCTTGCCACACGGCCAAAATATCGAAAGAGTGGTTTCGTACAAAGAGCATTAAATTGTTGTCATGGCCAGGAAACAGTCCTGACCTCAATCCTATCGAAAATTTGTGGTACCGTTTGAAAACTCTTGTCAGAATGAGGCGTCCATCAAATAAAAGGGAACTAATTGAGGCTATAATTGTTTCCTGGCATCATGTAATAACGAAAGAAGAGCTTAAAACTCTTGTCAGCTCAATGAAACGTCGATGTGAAGCTGTAATCAAAAATAAAGGGTACCCTACTAAGTACTGATAACTCACTGCAATCATCACTATCTAATGTATATCGATAACTATTATCGTTTAACTTTTTTGTATTGCAAACAATTGAATTTTGCGTTTTGTATTGAATTCAGTAATAAATTCTCTTTAAAATGATATGTACAAGTTTGCATTTTGTAAAGCGTAACTTTTTCTATAAGCATACAAAGTTGAAAAACATAAAAATTTCCAAAAGTGTCCACAATTTTGGCCACCACTGTATGCATAAAATAGGGAAGGCTGCTGATTTAAATGATAAATACCAAACTGTGATTACCAGAAGCCCGGGGGAAAATATTTCTGAAACTGCACTTCTTATTGAGCACTCCAGTGCCATTATTAATATTAATGAAATTTCAGAGGAATTATGAAACCAATCACAGATGCCAAATTACTGGATATCCAGGCCAGACCAAAGGGTGTGGGCACTGGAGTGTACAGTATGAAGACAAACATTCAGCTGACAATTGGATATAATGCATGTTCAAGTGCACATGTCTCTGTGAGTGCACAACTCATCTCTTTTGGATGTGGGACTCTGTAACAGATGCCCTTCTCATGTGCTTCTGTTAAAGTGGCACCATCAACTTTAATGACTACAGTGTGAGCATCGTAACTGGACTGCCCAACAACAGAAATGAGTTACCTAGGTGGAAGAATCACAGTTTCCTTTTTATCACGCTAATTGCCACATCAAAGTAGACAATCTTACAAACAAATAATTGACACATATACTAAAGGATGTAAACAGGATAGATATATAATTTGGAGGAATTTCTCATGAGTGTCCCTAGGAATGGTGGTTACCTTAGAATATACTGCATTATGGCTATGCGAGCATCACAGTTTCTGTGTTTTCCACTGGAAAGAAACTCTTCCAGCATGAGAACATGCCTTTATATAAGATCAGAACTGCATTATGGGGGTTTGAAGAGAACATGCAGAAGAATGTCAGATATTAATTCTAAGCACATCTGGAATGTTGTGGGGTTTATCTGTTTATGGAAGCCATTCCGAAACAGATAAAATACAGTTTTACAAAAAAACATTGTTTAATGAAATAAATATCACAAAATACTTTTGATTCTTCGGCAACATGAAAATTAATCTACAATGCAGTTGAAAATCTCAAGGTATGTTTTAAAACTGCACTTCTAATAACTTATCATTTTCTGAAAGTCTTATTGATGACATAAATAGCCGATCAATAGACTTATTGCATGCAATATCTATTACATAATCTGCCCTGCTTCTAAAAATAAGCTAAAAACATTACATAAAAAACAAAATGAAGTGCATAAATGTACAATAGTATATTGCATTTTTGACACTTAGATTTGTGTTATCTGTTTACTAGAAGAATGTTTGTCTACATGAAAATTATATTAAACATGGTGCACAAAACTATCAAAGTTCGGGAAATGAAATCTAAATAATAAATGGCTTCTATATTAAATTATGTATATTTTGTAAATAGAAACACATAAAAGCTCAGCTATCCAACATTAGACAGCATTTTTTCAGATAAAATTAGATCAGAAAGATAAAGAAAAACTAGTCTTTTGCACCGAACTTGGCAATTTTCAACCACCTCGGTTACCTTTTGGTGCAAAAAATTCGTCTGCTTATTTCCATACTCTAACATCAAAATGTTTAGGTGAATTGCAGGGTCCGAATTTACAATATTTCTTAGATGACATAATTGTAGCACCTAAGAGCACAAATGAGCTGGTAAATTTTTTACTAAAGGTATTTGACAAATTAAAAAAAAAATTTAACTTAACTTTACACCCAGCCAAATTACAATTATGTAAACAAGAGATTACTTAATTAGGTTTTCGTGTTACTAAGAATGGTTTTGCTCCTTCAGAGGAGAATATTCAAAAAGTAGCTAAATTCCCTAAGCCAAGAAATGTTAAAGAGGTCCAAACGTTCATAGGTATGGTGAATTATTTTTGACACCTAATTTGAAATTGTAAAGCCAATAGTGAACTTGACAAGAAAGAATATTCCATTCATATGAAATGCTTCAAGATCAGCCACTTGTGGCATATTAATGCAGAAAAATGATAAGGTTTTCCCAGTACAACTTTACTCAAAAATTCTAACACCTGCTGAAGCTAGATATCATTCAATTAGGAGAGAACTTTATGCAATTTTCAGATCAGTAAAACAGTTTCACAAACACCTGTATGGAAAAAAATTTGTAATATTAATGGATGCCAAACTTGTCTCTATGCCAACCGCCCGAATGACACTTGCATGTGCCAAGAATATGATCGCTTCCAAAGTCGGCACAAAACTCGCTTTTTTAGGGGATCACTATATGAAATTCTCTGACTTTTCCAGATTTAGACTAAAATATTTAAATTGTGGAGGATAATAGTGTGGAGTAACCCTGCATGGTGTCTAAATAAGTTTACCTTCCAACTGCTCAGCCAAATCCTTTTGGATGCTGGTAACATTGTCTCCTGTATTGATGGTCATTCCTTCCATTACTGCCACCACTCATTGAAGAAATCTGAAGCGCTTTGAAAAAGGGCTTCTCAATATCTGGCAAATTCCATGATATATATGGCCACTAATTTCTTTTCTGCCTTCTTGCTGGGAAGTGATCTTAGCTCCTGTACCATAGGACGTGCTGCAATTCCTTTGTTCATAGCCTTCATCACTGCAGTTCCAGCACTTTAAGACTGGTTTGCTGCCACCCATTTGTATCTCAAGGTATTAATTTGCCAGCTTAAATCATCTAAAAAGACAGTCATTTGATTCACTAGCTTCAGAACATGAGCAGTTCTGACTGGGTGGTGGTCCCTACAGGTTGCTTTCTGGACTGCTTCAAATTTCATGGCATACACTAAAGCCTGCTTTATATCCTGGAGATCCACCATTCGAGGGTTTTGGGTATCTCAGTATTCTGGATACAATGAATGAAGTACTGTAGGGACAGCATTTTCTTGTTTCTGTCGGGCAGTCTGAAAAAGTGAGACGATATGGCCTTTCAATATCCATAGTGAAACCTTGTTCCATGGGCTTCTGTTAGCAAGATTTTAACTGAAGCCTGCTATAGACTTTTACACAATTCTCGCCAATGAGAAGTTCCAGCACACCGGAAAGAGTTTTGAAGTCTAGCCTTATGTTTTTGAGCAGAGTTTGAAGGATATCCACTGTATCCACTGCATTTTGTTTTGAGTCTCGTTAATCTGCCGGGAGATGTGGATAGCTTTAGAGATGTCAGGAAGATGTAGATACAGATTTAAAGGAATTAGATTTGTATCCAGCCGTCGTTATGGGTTTCTTCAATCTATCTTCCTTGGCAATAGCAGCAGAAATTTTGTCACTGATTTGTTGTCCAACAGCAGAAATTCTTAATTTCATTTGTTTTTTGTGGGAGAAACTCTTTCTTCAACTCTGTTTGGGCAGCTGTGGTCATAGATTTCTCCCCAATACTTTTTTGACTAGTACATGAATGAGTTACAGTATTTGCAATGCACCACAATATGTGTATGTATATTTTGGCTCGAACAATAAAATTTATATTTACATGTTTGTCGATCGTATCAATAATGGAATGCAGTGATTTAAGATTGCTGATGAAAAATATACTACCCAATATTGAAAAATAAATGTCATCACATCATGTTCAGCCCTCTCATTACACATAATAGTTTAAATAATTTATATTTGCAAGCCAAAATTTGAGAAATACATCAATATTTTAAATCTTTTTATAAAGTAGTTTTAAAAAATTTGTTTTTGTTTTTCAATACTTTATATACTATACTTCATCTAAAAGAGGCAGCACCAATCAATATGTGAAAACGTGGGCTACGGCCCAGAAAACTGGAATGGCTGAAATTGTTGATTTCAAAAATGGAAAACTTTTTTTTAATAGGGGAAGCAGTGAGTCCCCCCCCCAATGGCAGCTGTAGGTTAAAAAAGGTGGGAACTTATGACTTAAAGTCTTCTTTTAAGTGCAAAATGGTGGTTGTATGGGGATAAAACAGTACATAAAAAAAATTACATTGATAACAGCAGCAGATAAAAACTTAGATAAACTTATTCTATGTATTACATTGCAAATGAATCCAACCAGCACAACTGCAGATTATTTTGCCCGTTTATAGTTGCTAGCATTCCTATATCAGCCTTTCAAGCCAAACTTATTATTGAAAAGCTTCTCTTTTTTAATAATATACTAAAAAAACCAACTCATTGATGAAGAAAATCATTTTCATAAACAACTTCTTACAGTCACTCCTCTGTAAGAAAATAACAGCATTCAATCACAAAAACTTCATAAAGGTAGCTATTTAAAGCTTTCGTATTCCTGTTAATAGCATATGATGCTGTGAGATATTTTATCATCTTTAACATAACTGTTGTAGATAGAGGATAAAGTCACAATGAAGAGAATATGAGACTATTAATTTTTTTCCTCAAATTATTGCAGTAGTTTATTTGAATTCACAAATATGGAATACAATGATTAGTATTTATTTACTTGTGAATAAATGCAAAATTTTAAGATTTCATTTTAGAGAAAGTTCCTTTTTTTAATGTGAAAATTACGCATTCCTGTATAAGACAGAAAACTATTAAACTAATATTACATTTTGATTTACGGGCATGTGTTTGTGCGCACACTGAGAAAGTCTGCATGTCGGAGCAACTGCGCAATTCAAAAGTCAATAGTACCGAAAAATAAATTAAATTTTATCTATGTGATTATATATGATAGATACATAAAAAATATTATATGAAAAATAAAAATTATCAAAACAAGTTACTTACTACTATGTCACGTGCTTCTTTGTAAGCTTTAACTAAATGAGTTGCTTTGCCAATACTTAAATAAGTAAGACCAGAATCAGGAACTGCATTAATGTTGAAAGTATATGCTAAGCCAAAACCTCGTATTTGCTTCCACATAGGACCCTAAAAAAAAAGTTTTAATATTAAACACATACCTGTACTATTCAAATGTCATTATTAACAAAAAAAAATTTTTTTTAAGAACTTAAGGTCCTTTAACCACTTCTTTAAGTCCACTACAATTATCAAAAATTTTCTTAGTTAATACATTAGACTTTCATAAAATCTATCAAATTTTATTCATAATTTTTAAATCCAAACCTATTCTCAAAGATTTTACAATAATTATCTCATAAATTTTAATACCTCCCTTCTCATATTATTCAAAAACTAGTCTGAAAATTCTTGTTTCCTTTACTATCTTTTTTTATTTTATTTCTTAAAATGAGATATATAAGTCTGATGAAATGGTACAGAAAATTTTTGCTCCTTGAAGAAGGACCTTCTCAAGGAGTATACTTAAAAATGTGTATACTTAAAAATGAATAAGGCTTTTTAATAAAATCAACATGAATTCAAGATTGAGATTTATCTCATTTTAAAGCCACAAGTTCTGTAATTTCAGTAATAAAATTTGTGATTTTGCAATGAAATTCAAAATTTTAGAATACATATG
>KK115682.1:1057967-1105857 GCA_000611955.2 Stegodyphus mimosarum
AATGTGGTGGATACTTCAAGGTGTTTCACTAGATAGTCCCCTCCACTTTACAATTCTATTTTCCTTTTTCTGCACAGAAACATGACAAAATGCATGGTTTATGATACTTATTACAATTGACAGCTTGAATATATTTCAATGAGCTGATGAATTCAGAATTATTGTATACCTTTTGTATTATTGTATACAGTACATCAAAAAAAATATGATATTGATAACAACAGCACAATTATTGATAACCGCAGCATATAAAAGCTTAGATAAACTTATTGTATGCATTGCATCACAAATGAATCCAATCAGCACAACTGCAAATTATTTTGTCCATTTGTAGTTGGCAGCACTCCTACATCAGCCTTTGAAGCCAAACTTATTATTAAAAAGCTTCTATTTTTTAATAATATTCTTAAAAAAAAATCTGAAAGATTTC
Organism: Stegodyphus mimosarum; assembly: GCA_000611955.2. NCBI lineage: Eukaryota > Metazoa > Arthropoda > Arachnida > Araneae > Eresidae > Stegodyphus > Stegodyphus mimosarum. Next base: position 1,058,398 of record KK115682.1, read on the forward strand.
AGATTATAAATTACGTCCAAAGGCGCGCTTTTTTAACGTTTCGTGTGCTACCTTTTTTTATTAAATATCATGTACTACGTACTCAAACCATAAAATTCAGTTCAAAATCAATATCACAAAATCATTTTAAAATGAACATATCTTTAGAATTTCCGTAAGTCTCGTGCGCTGGAGATAAAAATGTTTTTTTTCCGTACAGTGTTGCCATTGCTCGCTTTGAAATCATTTAGTTTGTTAATCAGAAATTCGTTGAAATGTTACAAAACATAAAATCGATAATAAAGCAAATTTCAAATTCAAAATTAGGGCTTCCAGATGCCCATATTCGCAGTAGGATTACGTCATTCAAAATTCGATGGCTCTAGGTTTTATCACAATGCGAGAAACATGCATACATTTATGCAGATTTTTCATTTTTTAAAATTTAATGCAGAGCGATAACATTTAGTGGCAACAATTTGAAAAGTGATACGCCGTTTTTGTGTTTCCGACGCAAAATCGCAAAACGAAAGTAATAGTCCTTCGGGACTAAATCCCTTTGGACTAAAAAAAAAGCTCATCGATGAAGACAATTATTTTCATAACAATGGATGTTTCTCTTGAATGTACAGTGGATGTTTCTTTTGAAATATTATATAATGTAGTTTTTTTAAAGAACAAAGCTTGACTTTTTTCTGAAAGGGATGGGAGAAGCCACTTAGAAGAAAAGTACAAGATAAATATTACATCACCAGATGCATGAAAATATTTGAAAAAAGTCATTATTTTGGGTTACTACTGCACAAGCCTTCTTTGACAATAATAGTGTTCTCCATATAGGCACGATTGTAATTCTTGCATTGCTAGAAATTACATCAAAATTTCCCTTGACCAGATTTCTCTTATAATGCTAACATTATTTTTGTGGGAAAATGTTTTTATCAGATGGTAATCCTCCTACTTCAGCCACACCTGTCAGTACTTATATGAGGAACATGAAGACTAAATAAAATGTCTTCCGTGGCTTACACAATCCTCCTGTTTGCTATCATTACCCAACTAAATAACTATAACCTGGGACCTGTTTTCGAAAATAAAGGAAGGAATCAATGTCCACCAATAGTATCTCTACGGAAATTAACAGATTTCTCCATGAAAAATTATATGACATTCCTTTGAACACTAATCAAAATTTGCTTAATTCTACTCCAAGGCAGCTTTGTGTACCAAAGATGGTCATATTAACAAAAGATTTTATATTAATACTTAACATTCCAAATGTTTTAATAGCTACTTAATACTCTCAGCATTATGGATAAAAAATTTCATATAGAAGGGTGGCTTTTGTAATCAGTATGCATGAAAATTTCTGCTAGCTTTTAACATATCCAATTTCAGATAAGATATATATTGGAAGAAATTAAGTAATTCCTTGCAAGCAAGATTTTTCAGATAATCAGGTAGCTTAATTACAAAACCATTTTAAGAATAACACACTGATTCAAAATTACTGATACATCCAACTGATTTTAAAGGTAGGGAAATACACAGTTAAATTCTTTTAGAACTTGTATTTAGTAAGGAAAATGAATATTATCTCAGAGAAAAATGAAAAAATTATATCTTTATGTTTGGTAACTACACATGTAAAGAGGTCTTTCAGCAATAAAAAGGATGCAAACATTAAAAAAATATTAAATTAAAATTTAATAATATGCCAAAAATGAATTAAACTGAAACTCAAACTGGGTTGTGTATTTTATAACTATTATAATATATCTAATTCAAGGATAAAAAATTTTATATGCTAATACTACACTGACTGGTCTACGTTAAAATAGCATGTCGAATAATGATTATTGGAGAAGTCAAACAACATGAACTGCCATAATATTTGTAAATTTTGCGGGACTAGTTTCGATGGTTTAAATACAGAACCAACTTCCTCAGCTGCTTAAGTGCAAATGAACAAGATAAGATATGGTGGTTTGGTTGTGGATTATGGAAAAGCCTCAAAAGCTACCTGCTTTTAAGGGCAAGGATGTCTTCGTGGAAGACTTTCTAAAGGAAACTGGTTCATATACACGTTACACATGGGGAAAACCCCAAAAATGCCCATATAGCCATGGGATTTCAACCTCAGACTGAACTATCAGTGTTCAGCAACTTCACCATTTGGCAGCTGGTGGATGATAAGATAAGAATGGATGGAAAGAAGTCAAGCCACTGGCACCATTTATCAGTGAAAAAAGAAAATTAAAACATAATTTCCTTTAAGGTTGAAGGTAAAGATGGAACTGAAATTAAGGTTATAAACTAGAACAGAATTTTTTTCTTTTTCCTAGAGTAGTTTCACATTTAAAAGAATCTTTGTTCTAGTTAACGATTCTAATTCCAATCCATCTTTACCCTCAGCCTTTGACGAAACTATGTTTTAATTTTTTGTTTTATCAACAGATGACGCCAGTAGCTTGGCTTCTTTCCAGCCATTCTTATCTGATCCCATTCATTTTCCCTTAGCCAGTTGAGGAAAATGGTTCTGTATTTAAACCATCAAAACTAGTCCTGCAAAATTTACAAATATTAAGCTAATTCTTGTTGTTTGACTTCTCCAATAATACACCAGTCATCAGAATTAAAGGATAATGACAGAAATAAAACATAACTGATACTTCATGAAAATTATCAATAGAATTTGTACAAAAGCATTAGTTAACATAAATTAAGATTGTTTTGTGGCAGTTGATTACTCACAAAATTTTGAAATTAAAACTATATTTATGGAAACTGGAAAATGATGGAAAAATTAAATCACATCTTTCGAAAACACTTTTCTTTAATATGGTGTATAGCCACCTCAGACAGATAAACACACCTCATATCTTGATTGCATAGACTTTACCAAAGTGTTGACAAAGTGTTCTGGAATTGCACAATACTCTTCTAAAAGTACACTTTTCAGCTCCTAGACAATCTGAGCAGGAATTTGGCATGCTGAAATCAGTGCTCAAAGGCATCTCCCACATGCTCATTTGGGTTCAAGTTGTGCAAGTAAGGTGGCAAATCCATTTGATTGATATCTTCTGTTTACAAGTATTCTGACAACATATATGCTCAGTGAGGCTGAGTATTGCTATCTATTAGCAAAAACTCTGGACCACCAGAAACAAAAAATGGTTTTCTAATGCAGTTACTGCTCTGGGTCTCCCTTGATCAAGCTATCTATCAACTGATCCAGTGCTTAAAAGGTGGTTCCAAACACTTAATATGACATTTGGATATTCAAATCTTGGGCGACTTTCATTTGTGTTTGACTTTCCTCGACTCAACCAATTATTCACTACTTTTGACCTTCACTTAAATGATAATTTTGAGTCCTAACTACTAAATGTTGATCACTCTCAGAAACCACATTCACTTAACTACTGAATGCTGATCACTCTCAGAAACCACATTCACTTGAATTCCAACATGCGTCCATTGTGCACCATACTGTCAATCACTGAATTTGCATACTTCCCGTGCTAATGTATGCAAGGCACTGGTTGACACATTAACTTATTGAACATTTTTTTTCTCATTATCTTTGATGACCAGAATGAAATAATATATTGTAAAATAATATAATAATTATATATATAAATTTGAATATGATAATAATAAAATTTATCTGATAAATATTATAAAGCAAAGATCCTCCGCAAACCATTAAAACCACAGTCGCAGAACTGGGATATTACAATTATTATTACAATTATTTTTGTAGCAATACCTCTACAGTTTATTAGCTTCCAGTTAGAATTGTTTTGAAAAGGCATTAAGTTTTGGGTTTAGTTTTAGAGATTACGAGTTTATATTTAATAGTGGCTCATTTAAATATATAAAGACATAAAGTAAGAAATTAGAACTAATTTTTCACAAAGACCAAAAATTCAAGTTCATAAGTAATAAATTTCAAATAATCCTGTAAATGCAATAAAATTTTAAAAACTGTTAAAACCAAAGCTTTTCAAACAAGCAATAACCCAATTAAAAAATTAAAGAAATTTAAAGAAAAGCGAACATAATAGAAAAGGAATTCAGTCAGCTTCAATGCTACTTCATCAGGAGGAGGAACACTGAAATCAACTGAAATCTCTCTTCCACAAAAATCCTTGCTTTTCTGTATCCAGAATCAGTTGATGAACCATTTCAATGCATTTTAATTATAACAGTTCACCCTTAAATTCTGGCCCCTTGCCATTTTGTTATTAAAAAACTGTTTTTTAATTATATATATATATACACACACAGCTCACTAATGTGTGTGCATATTATACATATATATACACACACAAACTTAGTGAGTTTGGAATCATATTTTGAATATTTGATATTTGGAATCATATTTTGTAATTAAATCCTTTGTATAATTTAGTAAAAGAGTGGTATAGCTGAGTCTAATTTCTGTCAATACTCCTAGAAAATATGGTAATACCACATCAAATTATGATATAAGTAATGAATAATACAACTGCTAATACAAATATCAGTTATAAGCATGCGGGGCAAGCTATCAAAAAATCCTACGGTGATGATATTAGTTATACATAGCATCTACAGAAGCCTTTACGTGGCCTTTGTTTTCGCAATCATTGGCTGTATATGCTCCTAGTTATAAAAATGATTTAAATGATACAAATATTCATGTCTCAGTGATCTTAAGTTTTAAAGGATGAATTCTATAACAACTACAAAATATAACGTTTTATACAATCCTCAGATCTCTACAGTTATCCTTAAGAACATTTTATTAAAAAAAATAATAAAATACAAAATATGCAAGTTCCATATGACAAAAATTGACCATAGTATATGATTTTAAAGTTTGAGATCATATCCAGAGGCCATACACAAATTCAAAAATGAAATGTTTGCATTTGTACATAATTAAAAATAAAATATCAGTTTAGAAAAATATTTTTGATGTTAAAAAATTAAGTGATAAACATGTTTATGTAAAATTGTTCTTAAACATATTGAATTTTTTCAAAATGAGTATCTTTCAATTTCATAGAATTCATGTCCAAGAAAAAACTGGCAAGCTAGAGTACTGACACATAGCCACATTATAACATTATTTGTATAAATTAAAAATAAAAAATATTTCTAATTTAATGAACTTTTTGTATTATTATTAGATTATGACTCTAAAGTAATAAGACTTCATGAGAATATTAATAACACATTTTTAATGTTTGAACACTTTTACATTACTTGTGGGTAAATTCTTTTGTCATATTATTTGCAATAAAATTATAAATTAACGAATGTTACACGCATATACAAGGAACAAATACTAACCTCAAGTTGAGTAAGATATTTAATTAGGACTAAAAGAGGTGCATAATCAGGATGTGTACAATCATTTATGCCTGGTGCACACTGCAAAATATAGGATGATTCCACAGAGCTAATACCAGTAATTAGTCCTGATTGATTATCTTCAACATCTTGTTTTAGTAACTCACAGCACTTTTTAACAGAACAGCTAAATGAATCAAAGAAATATTTAAAATAAATCTAGGCATAATATTTAAAATGTAAAACAATTTTAAAAAATATTGCATCATTTTAATACTATTTTATTTAAAAAATGAAGAATGAACTTACAAATATTTTACAAAATTACTAATTAATTAATTTAATAAAATTGTATGCCATTCTTAACAAGCAAGCAATATACCCTTCCCATGTTAGTGTAAACACAACTGAAGACTGGCATATACCTGGCAGAAATCTACAAGCCATTTATTATTACCAAACCATTATGTCTAAATAACAACAAATGCACAAGTTTGTCAGAATTAAAAATTAAATATTTGTAAAGCAAAAATATCCATATGCTTACTTTAGCTAAAATTAGTAACTTAGCTAAAATTTACTTTATCATTTGAACAGTATTTCTTGTATTTTTGAACAAAAAATATTTTAAACATATATCTTTACTAAGACACATTAATAATAACATAGGAAAAACTGTCCGTATTACAATCAAACCTTGTGAAAACATATCAGGTTGGGTTTATTTAATTATGACAAAGCATGCGAGGGCTATGTGCCTAAAAGGGAGGGTGCCTTCGTGGAAGACTTCTGAGAACTGGTTGATATCCACGGTACACATGGGGAAACTCATGAATACACCTATGCAGCTAGCCCATTCGCTGGTTTTGAAGTCAGGTCGAACTACTAGTGTTCAACAACTTACCATTCAACCACTAACAAGCACATGAAAATATAGCCTTCCTTTATTAAGATTTAAATTAAAATCTATTCTACTATTAGAGTTCATAGTAAAACTCATAAAGATCACATTCATTTACAGCCAATAGTAACATTCGAGTTAATATTAGACACAGATTCAAAAAAAATTTATATTTTATGTTAGCCAAGTCTGTTGCTTCAGAACCCATGACAGCTGTCATTTTATACTGTGAATTATATTTACAAAGATAAGTTGTTTTTAATTATCAAAATGAACAAATAACTAAATAACTCATATCCCTGACAAACTGGTGAATAATATTTTATTATTTGTTGTTACATCATGCATGACTATCAACTCATTGCAGTTTAAGAAATAACTTATGCAGCTATGTCTAATTTATACATATATTAGTAACTGAAGACCAAACAACAGGCTAACCCGTTATGTTGACATTATACTTGGCGACAATTACAGACTTGGGCCAAATTCACTGTGAAGCGCTGTGTGTATTGATAAGGAGAATTTAACACAAACTTCTCTCTATATGCAAGAAATGGGTTTTGTAAATGATATTCAAAGGCCAATCATTAAATTTAACACTGTTTGAATTAATAACTGATTTGTTGTCTAGATAAGCCTTAAGTACATGTGAAAGAATTTATTTTTTAGCACTGTTAGAATAAATAACTCATTTGTTGTCCAAATAAGCCTTATATATATGAGAGAGAATTTATTTATTCAAGACTCAGATAAGCTATAAGTACATGTGGGAAATAGACGTTAAGTATAACAAATAACTAAACAAATATAAATTCAGGCTTAACTTCCTCAACACGCTGTAGAAGGAATAAAAAAATTACACAAGAATACAAAATTTAGCAGAACAACATGCCTCTAGTCGCTAATCTCATGATATACAGCCATTAATGTACAGCAGATTAATGTATGCTAGGTAAGCTTTATGACGAATGCTGGAAATTTGAGATGATACGACAGAAGTTTCCATTACGATGGTACTGTCCCAATTATCAACCAACTAACAGGCTGTAGAATGATTCTAAAACAAAAATATTCTCACTGATAATTTAATTGATATTCTCAATATGGCAATTACCAGACATGAACAATGAAACTATGTAACTCTGGATCTCAGACATTGTACTGCACTAAAATAACATATTTAATGTTGAAGACCACTTTGAGCTTAATTTTTGTATACAGCAAACCTATATTTTTAAATGCAGATTTTTGCAACAATTAAAAAAAGCTTCCTTTGGCATTGCTGCTTTATATATTCACAATTATTTTTTTCAATAAATTACTAAAAAATATGAAAAAGACTGTATTTTTAATGTAAAATTTACTTTAGAGAAACAAATCTACATTAAACTTTTTTCCTGCATTCAATTAATACTATATATTTATTATAAATATACCTAATTATTATCAATGATGACTATGTAACAACATTTTAAATGAAAGGATAAATTATCAAAGCAAGGCAAAATTTCCCTATAAAAATAACAGAAATAATTAAAGTTTCACATAATTATATTTTAATTGAGAATATATAAATAATGTTACTTATTTTAGCAAAGCATTTATGGGCTTTCTACCTTATGCGCTCTGCCTTCATGGATAACTTCATTCATAAACAAAATAAACTCATATTTATGTTCAATGTATGGCGGGAAAAAAATATTAAAAGTCCATATACAGATCATTTGCCAGGTGTCAAAGTTGAAATAAACTATCAGTATTTAGTGACCTTGTCATCCTGATTCACAGTGTACGAAATGAATAATTTATACTAATAAAAGTGTTCATTATATAATTACAAAAGATTTAAAATACTGCTCAAGGGAAACGTTGCCATTTAAAAAAGAAAGAAAGAAAACAAGAAAAAAATAATTACGTCATTATTTCAGGAGAAACAGATGGTGGATACAGTTCTTGAATCCAAGCTTCCTCAGGTTTCACCTTTTGCTTCATGTTGTCTAAATTCAAAGCCAAGTGAACTGTCATTTTTTCAGGTTTTGTTACTGCCTCCCTTACTTTGTTTAGTTTCGAAACAACCTGAAATTAATTTAATCGTGGATATAAAAGAATTAAGTATAAGCCTCTTCTTAATTTTCTCACAACCATACATGCATCAAACTTTTACATGTATTTTTCTTGAAAAAATAATTCTGCAATTCATGATTTTGGCATGCTGCCAACTAAAATATTCCAAGTCCTAAAAATCACTGAATCTCTTATCAGAAACTGGTATTCTCCGAAACTCAATATGCTCAACACTCGCTTCGAAATAATAATAGTGTAACGTATTTTGCAGTTTTTAATCGAAATAACAGATGAACTTCTAGTAAAACATAAATTTTATTCTCAATTTCCGAAGATGATAATTTAAATACAATTCTATCCATTACAGCTTACTATTACAGTTTCTTTCTCTGTCAATTTTTCAGGCATCTACTACAGGTAAAATTTTAAAAATAACATTTTTAAACATTCTCTGATGTTGCTCAGCAACAGTTACACGATACAAACATGGCATTGCCACTCCAAGGACAATAAATATAATTATTTGTTAAATAATAAAATATTACAACCTTTCCCCCCCTCCAGATAAATTTTAATTGATATTTTTATAAATTAAAGTTTACATTTTTTTTTCTTTCAAAACAACACAATATCATATACCAGTGTTGCCATTCAAACAATAGAATTAAATTCCCTGCTTTTTCCAATTTTTTCAGGTGTGTCTTTAAGAAAATTTCAGTCTATACACGTAATGCACTTTGGCTGTGCGAAGAGGTAAATTAATTATGGTACCACTTGGAAACACAAAAATTTGCCAATTACATATGACTTATATATATATATATATTGGCAATCTCCAAAGCATTACTATTATAACTATAATAGAAGTTGTTTTCTCCACTGAAAATTGAGATCAGAATCTGCCCAATGTGGATTAAAAAATGTCTTTTTTTGCAGACATTTTGTAGCTAAACGAAATAAGAAAATCTATTTTATGACATTTTTTAAAAAATTCAGATATTTTATATCTATTTAGCAGCCTACATAAGCAAAAACTATGTGCATTAAATTTCATGACGTTATGTCATCATACTGCTAGAATTAGCTTCAGGATTATGCAAGAGAAAATTTTGAAATTTGAAAGTATTATTCACTAATAATAAATAAATTTAAAGGGAAGAAGCAATGTTAAATGATATGAATAACATTAATATAATTAAAAACTGAATTACAATAATCAATGATATTTTGGCAAATATAGTTATAAATGGTTAGCCTAGATGACTGATTACCATTTTTTTATCTTACTGCAAAATGAAAAATAAGGCATTTATTAAAAAGAAACAAAAAGCGTTTAAAAGATTTTGCGGCAAAATCCTAGCATACACTACGGCTTTGGCATGATTTTGAAAATTGCCGCCAAACTCGAATGATCCTTTTACTGCTCATCATAATGTTTCCAAATCCCATGTATACCGTACATTGAGGTTAGAATAGAATACATGGTGGCTATTCTAACTTCCATGGTACCGTGTACTAGGATTAAACTGATTTTGTTTTACACAAGAATACATATTTTCTTCAGTTCAACATGCACTGCACATGCATTTGTGAGTCTCTTGATTCTCGAGGTTACTGGAAATTTGCTTTGCCTTTCTATAACACAATCTGATTGGAGCTGTGAGAATGGCTATATGCCAGCTGCCCGAATGACACTCACTCACGCCAAAAAAGTGATAGCTTCCAACGTCAGAGTGCAAAACTCGCTTTTTGGAAAGGGGGGAATCACTGTATGAAATTCTCTGACTTTTCCCTGAATTTTTTGGTCTATTTCCGAATTTGCCTTTTTCCAGTTTTCCAGGTATCATGGCAACCCTGATACACATAATTGAAATACAACATACAGTCAGAAAAAGAGGAAAGAACAAAACTATTTTTTTTATCCATATAGAGAAACAAATTCTTTAATCAGGCCAGGGAGTACAACTTAATGCGTCTACATTTTTATGGTTTTTTACCACTTTGATGAACGACAGCGTAATTGTAGGGTTATAATGCTAGTGCCCATCTCTTAAGTCATGGATTTAGATTCACATTATTTTTGAGCCAAACTAAGGGATTATGATCGGTCATGATGAGGAATTTAGTATGCTTGTCTAAATAACATTCCAATTTCTTTACAGCAAATATTATCGCAGCACATTCCTTTTCTGTGGCAGAGTACTTTTTTCAGGTTTTTCAGAAAGTAACTTTTTTGCATTTGCTTTCAGTGGCTCTTCTTCTTCTCCCAATGCAGAAACAAGTTCTTTTTTAGTTTCAGTAACAAAGAAACCTTCTTCATCTTGATATGTCTTCTTAACTGTTTTCAAAAACAGGAGTAAGAGGAATTGGATCTTCACTATTCTCACATTCTTCTGTGATCAGTGGTAGGATCTTCAGGTATATGGATACTCCTTAAAGCTTTATCTTGTGCATCTTCAGATTCATTATCAGATTTTGATTCATCAAATGTACAAATGCAATGATCTTTTTTTGTCTTTGGTTGAGACTATATTCTGAATCATTGTTTTTCTTCTGTTTCGCAAACTTATTTGATTTCTTTTCAGATGATTTACTTTATTTGAGATGATTTAGATACACTTTTACTAATTTTTGATATTGCATCCTTATATGGTGCATTAATACTTTTAACATCACATGCAAGAGCTATTTTTTGTTCAACAAGAGAGGTTGCAATGTGAGATTTCTTGTTTAAATTTGATGCATTTTGCTCTGTTTGTTTTGCAAACATACTCATGATATTATTTTTTTCTAAATTCTTTGCTGTTTCCTGAATACTTTTCCTTTGACCTTTCTTTCTACTCTGGTGCTTTCTATTGGGTCATATTAAAGTCTCTGCGGTTTTTTGGTACACTTTTGAACAAAAATTTTTGTTATTGAAAATCAGTTTTAATCAAGTACATGTTGATCATTATTATCTATCACCTTTTGCCATTTTTCAGGTAGCTTCATAATTCCATCAGTGTAGAACTTCTGCAGTTTACTGTCAAAAAATCTTGGCCAAGTGTTTTTCAGCGATGCTTTGGTTGGCTAATTTTTTACTATCAAGAGAGTTTTGCAGAGACAGAAACAAATTGTAGTCAGACAGTGCAAGGTTCGGAATACACATTGAGGCAAGGACATTGAGGCTTAAAATGTTCATATGACCCATACTCGAAACAACGTGGTTGATATCTTCTGTCATATAAATTTTCTAGGTTCTTATTTTGGAACTGATATCTTTGTCAGACATCTTCTCGTTGTTGGTGTTTCTGGTATTTTGAATCATCCCATTTATCAGAATGCTTAAAATGAGGCAGATGCTCTGTTTCACAAAATTTTCGTAATGAGGTTTAAATGATCCTTTATTAGTTCTCTCAGTTTGATTAGCAGAAAATTTCGTTTTTATTGTTTTTCTCACATCTACAAAATCTTCAATTTTCTTAACCATCTCAGTAGGTAAAACGATGGTAGCACATTCATCCATAAAATGTTTTTTGAAATCAAAAGAAGTACACTTTTTAATTTGATCAACCAGCATGAGATCTTTTAGCCGTTCAAAAGTTTTAATGTTTAATCCATTAAAACATCCTTCTAAATAATTCTTTAATTCATAGTAAAAATCATACCAAGTACTTTCAGAAGATTTTTGGTGTTTATTAAGTAGTTGTTGAAATTTTTCCTCACTCAATTTAAATTGTTGTAACAGTAAAGTTTTTACACATTCATACTTTTTCGTATCCTCTTCTGGTTCTTTAGCAATAAGCTGAACAATATCCGGAGGCAGCAATGAAATAAGTTGATCAGTTGGTTTTCAGCAGGTATATTCATAATTTTAGCTTGATGCTCAAATAACACCAGAAATAAACTCATTTCATCTTCTTTAAGGTTAAAATATGGCATGAAATCATGAATTCTGATTTTCAAAATCTGCTCAGGTAACTGTGTAGTTTCTATCGACTGTGCTCTTGCAGTCATTGCTTCCAATTCAAGTTTCTGAAGCTCAAAGGCTCTAATTTGCTCTCTTACTTCTCGCTCTTCTCTTTCTTCTCTCTTTTCTCGCTCTTCTCTTTCACGTTCTCTTTCTCCTCCCCCCCCCTTGCTGTTCTCTAATTGCAGCCAGTAATCCTTGAGTAAATTCTTCACCATAACCAGAACTTTCAGTAATTAATTTATGGAACTAAGCAATCCTAAATTCAGGTCTCAAAGTAAACCTAATTCTTCTGACAGTACTCTTAAATCCTGTTTTCTACTCCTAGCTAAGAATGACATGTTGAACAAATTATCTTTAATAGGCTTTCTTTTAAAACTGAATCTTAAAAATCGTACTTGTATTAAAAATATATATATAAGTTTTGGAGAGACTTAACTTGTCAAAAACGAAATCCATTCTAACCAATTGGAGAGAATTATGTAAACAACTTTGCCAGTTTGCCACAAAATAAAACAATACTATGCCGGATTGACATTTTAACTCACTATTCACAAGCCTCATTGGTGATAAGTATATAAACACCTTTGCCAGTCTGGCAATACAACGAAATTATACCCACGTGAGTTTGACAATTTCACTATCTATCTCCATGCCTGGTTAGTGATTGCAAAAACAATTTTTGACAGTTTGGCAATACAATTTAGCTGCAATATTTCAAGATAACGTTATTATCTACCACACTCCTGGATAGCGAGAATTAAGAAAAGACTTTTGACTGTTTGGCAGTACAATAAAATCACACTACATCAGCTTGACGTTACTACTTATTTTCCATGTACCAGCTCGGCAACGAATTCAAAAACACAATTAGCAGTTCTCTTTCTCTTTTATATATATACATATATAAATGCCAGGATGGCTTTCACATATCAATTACCAACATAAAAAATTCAACTATTTCAATAAACAAAAAAGTTTATACAAATAACAGTAAAGCTTAAATAATTTTTTAAATACTTCTTACTACAAATATCAATTACAATTTCAAGGTGACTAGTTTTAGTGTCAGTTATTTTAAACAAAAACTTACACGATTTTACTATAATTCTGAAACAAAATATTAAAATTCAATGGACACCTTTTTAGGAAAACCAAAAGTTAATTTTATCTTTGGAGATCAGCAATATCCTGTTCTGACAATTCTTTGCTGAGATACAAGTTATACAAACACAGAAGATGACCTTTGAATTATCCCGTTCAATAACTGACATTAAAACAGCAATCCTCTGACATCTGCGGCTCCTTGAAATAAACAAGCTTGGCAAATGGTTCTCCAATTCAGAAGCAGTCGAGTGAGAATTTAATTCATTAATGGAAACACTTTTTCTAAAAATTTCAGCAGTTTTCTGGGATTTACGAGACCAGCATCATCGAAATCCATAATTACACTCCATAATTAATTTCCAGTATCTCAGTGGAACCTCCAATTTAATAAGACAATAACATATTTTGCAGCTTTTATCGAAATAACACATGAGCTTCTTAATAAAACATAAATTTTATTCTCAATTCACGAAGATGATAATTTAAATACAATTCTATCTGTTACAGCTTAGTTTCTTTCTCTATAAATTTTTCATACTTCTACTACGGGTAAAACTTTCAGAATAACATTTTTAAACCTTTTCTGACATTGCTCAGCAACAGTTACATGATACACATATGGCATTGCCCCTCCAATGTCCAGGACAATAAATATAATTATTTAATTTAATAAAGAATAATATAAAAGTCCCCTTCCTCTGTTTTAATATATATATATTAAAGAGCCTTACAAGAACTGGTTAGTATCCTTAAATGCCTAGTTCATACATACCACATTCACTCACATACCTCTCCCCCTAGTTTTTTCAGCATATAGGAAATAGCATATCACAAATAGGAAAGTATTTTGTGTAAGCAAAAAGAATTTCATTGAAATTAATACATCCTTTGAAATAAATAATACAATATCATGTCTTTAAATATGCTTTTTAATGCGCTATATTTATCATTTAAGCCATCTCTTCAGAAACGGTATTCCCCCCCACACACTTTTCAAATAATTTCATTTAGTAAGAAAAGGGGAGGTGTGAGTAAATATGGTGTATATATATATATATTAATTATCAAGTAAAATTAAAATGTGATTTATTTTATAGTTAATTAGTCTATTATATAATAAAAACATTTACTTTGAAAGTAAGCAAACAAAACTTTAGCTTCTTTTCACTTATTTACTAATATAGTTGCTGTTAAACACATTCTGATTAGGTAGATTTTATGTCCAAAATTTAAAAATCTAAATTAATATGCTTTTAAATGTATCCTACTAGTTAAGTCACTATATTTACTGGTTCAAGCTGAACTTATTTACTTTTGGTTTAAAAAAAAAATGGCCTTCGGCTAAGAATCAGTATGATTAATATAATAATACTTTCTAAGCTATCATTTTCAGTTTCTTGGGATTGACTTATAATCAAATAAATATATGATGTTAAAAAAGTTGCTATAGCTGCCCAGACGGTATAGTGGTTAGGGGAGCCTGACTGCGATACTGAAGGGCCCGTGTTCGAATCCCAGAGAAGGCATGGATGTAAAATTGTCTGTCCCTTCATAGGAAGTAGAGGTGCCTGCCTATTAGATGCCTCCATAATAAAATGGTCACCACTTCTGGCCTTAGTGCCAATGCCGTTATAAGCAAGTGCCCGCCATTCATTAAAAACAAAAAAGTTGCTATAATTTAAAAAATATTCCTATTTATTCAAGTATCATTTAAAATTTAAATTCATTTTAGAAAATAAATTAAAAGAAAACAATACTAACTTCATCTGCATCAGACTCTAATTTTTCGAGCACTTTTGACAAAAATGCATGTTGTCTCAACATGCTTGCAGTCCAGTGATTACTCTCTGGGCAATAGAATAAATTTTTCATCATAGTTTTTACTACAGCACCAGCACTGCGCTTCATTGTTGCAACATCTGTAATCATCTTGTTAACAGCTGATTTAATTCTAGCAGGTTCAAATATGATTTGATAAAGAATTTCACGAATCCATTGCACAGATTTGGTATATTTTTCTTCTTCTACCTAGGAAAAAGAGAAACAATCATACAACTTTTTTCAAATTTAAAATATGGGTATTTTGTAATTTTGCAGTTATTATGAATTTAAAGTAATATATTCAAACAGGTAATATTTCTTTCAGAACATGTTTTCTTTTCACTATATATATATAGAGAGAGACAAAAAGTAAAAAATTTAGAACCAAATCCGCAAAGACTCCAAAGACATTAAATTGGGATAATTTCACTTTAAAATAAAATAAAAACAAAATTTAATACTATATATATATATATATAATTAATTTCAAAGTGAAATAAAAAGTTGAATGTTAAATTAAATACAAATTTAATGCCAAAAAATATAAAGGTAAATCTAATTTCCTATATAGATACACACACACACATATATATATTGTTGGCAAATATACCAATAAAGAAACAGAGACTATATTTGCTTCAAAGAACACAGTTAATGTATTTCATTTTTGATCTGTTGTACTTCCAGGCCATAAGGTGGCAAGCAAACGCTGACTGCCCAAGAACCATTCCATGATCCATTACTAATCTGTTATCAAGAATTCATATATTGGTGTAATATTTGCAGAGTAGACACGGGAAAAGGGGGTTAAGGCACAAGAGTCTCCTATGAAAGGTTTATTTGCACATTCTTTCTCCTCCTCCTGTAAAAATTCATCACACTGCCATACTCTACACAACATCGTGGTGGTTAAATGACCATTAGGAGTGGTTTCAGTTCATGAACTAATAGTTATGTCATTTAAAAAAAATATTCTGCTGAGCATACCATATGGCACAGTCAAAAACATAATTATACAAGCCATTATTACAAAAAGCAGTAGTCACATGAAGAGAATGTATAACTCTGATACAATATAAGTTCACGACACGTGTATTCTCCCATTGTAACATTAGATTGGAAAGGCGTCAAAATATTGGTTTAAGTGGTTTATCTAATAAATATTGCTCGCATACTTTATACTCATGTACTTTTATACCAAGTCAGGCTAAGATATTTTCCTTTGTTTATATGTCAGTAATAAAAATTAGAATATTTAATTTCATTATGCAGATTAATCATGTAATAAATATATCTCTGCATGTGAAACATTTATAAAAAATAATTTCACTAACCTTAAACTTCAAACCATGATATGCTGCACTGAATATAATTAGATATCTGAAGTAAACAGATTTTATTAGTCAAAATGTAATAGCTACTACTTAGCTTGGGTTTTACTACAATAACTACTTCATAAAAATTAAATAAATACTACTTCATAACCTCGTAATAACTACTCCATAATAAATAAACCATTGTATATGCAAATTCTAAAGCTATTATTATACGTATTTAAGAGTTAGTTTTTTATTCAGATTGATGAAGACATCAATTAAAATCACACAACTTTACTCAGAGTCTTTACTTTTGATATGTGACAGTATTTCAGTGACAACTCATAGTATGGCAATAAAGCCTTTCTGACAGTGTGTTACTAATAGCAAAGTATTATTAAAATAATGCTAGTTACACTTACAATTTTGCGCTTACTTCATAAATGGGAAATTCAATTAAGTAAAAAATGCAAATTTACTTCTGAAGGAAAATTTTACACTTATGAAAAGACAAGAATATTAAATTAAAACAAGGATAGATTAAAACTGTAGAATAGTTTCACTTTTGGAAAAAACTGAAACAAGAAAATTCACATACATATGACAATATCGGGTGCTCATATTAAATCAGCAAGGAATGTGTTTATTAATTCTGTGGGATTTTAAATTTTATGAATACATAAAAACTAGCTTAAAACAACTGAACGGGTTTTAATTATCATAAATGAAAACGTAACTATATAAAAGATTACAAAACACAAGACAAAACAAAGCAGGATCACATAAGGAATATGTCTAAAATAGCAGAAAGGACTATTACTGTCAGTTCTAAGCATAAAACTTGAGCATATGTTGAACAAAAGAAGCGACCATAATCAAGTCCTATTGATGCAGTAATGGAAATGGTATCTTCAGCTAACTGCTTTACAACATCTTGATATCGCACAATTTCTGAAAGATAAAAAAAATAGTCAAATGTACAGCTATAAACTTATTATTATTAGTAAACAACTATAAACTTATTACTAGTAGTAAACAAAGACAGTGATACTTCAAAATTAGTACTTATATTTTTTTATATTTGCATGCAATCCTTTCAACAGTGTATTATGTTTTCATTGTTTAGCTATTATGTAACAAAAATAAAATAGAAAAAGAAAGGCATTTCTTACAACATAATCTAAAGAATATGAAAAACCATAATTAATTATAATTAATCATACTAAATTACAAATTTTGAAGGAATCTTTCCTCACTATAGCAAATATCTAAAAAAATTATAAACTATCTTTATGTTTAAATATTTAAAAAAAGTGATGGATTTACTAAAAATATACATAATTAATATCTACGTAAAAACAGTTACTCCAAACGCAAACTGGTGCAGAGGGGGAAAAACACAGACAATATAATTTAAACTGAAAGAATGCAAAAAAAGATGTTTCGCTTAATCTGTTTCACCCTCTTTTTCATCGTGAATGCATCTCGGTACAAAGATTGATATCTTAATTTTTGGAAACGGCTAACAAACTCCTCACTTGTCTTATTATCCAGCTAGGGACCACACCTTTTCATGGAAGCCTCTCAGAGTATAAGAACAGCACTCTGAGATTATTTTCCATGTCTTCAATTATGTAGGTGAGCTGCAAGTTTTTTTTTTTTTTTTTTTGGGGTGAGGGAAGAACTGGCTACAACAAAGTAAGAAAAGGCTACCTGTTCATTGATATTACCTATCTATTCTTTGATAGGGAGGGATGCTCTCATAAAGGACTTATTACAAAAAATGCTTGTATCCAAGTTACACATAAAGAAAAACATGAAAAGACCACACATTGCAAGGCCTATTCACGTACAAGGGCAGCAATATAGCTAGGCTACCAAATAACTGTTAGACAGGTTCATTAAAATTCCCTTTGGGGTTCAGAGGTCAGGACTTACAGTTAGGAAGTAGAATTTTATTGTCACTTATGTCACAGGATAGTGGCCTAAAATATGTGCATATATTAAAAATCTAATAATCGAGGATCCAATGGTTCAACACACCTAGTAATCTGGCTTATTTGAAGAATTATCTGATAAGGTCATGAGCATGCCATTCAGAAGTGGAGAAGTGTTTAGCATTTGTTTCATGGCCAGTTTCATTATGGCTAAAAGTTACATAGCAAAACTGAGTAAAGCAGAAATATTGATAGTCTTATGATTAACCAGTCTGAATGGTTAAAATTAAACATAGTTGATTATTCTATGTACAGCTTTGTTTAAAACTCTCCATTTTTACAGAAAGTTAATTTATGTTTACGAAATTCATTTTTACTTACCTTAACAAGTCTAATAATACAGCATATTTTGTCTCTACCAAACTCCTGGATTTTCCAAATTACTGAACTTAAAACATAGTTAGGTTGTTACTTACTATTCCTAAGTGACAGCACCTCATTGTTCAGTGAAGCCTATTATTCAATGGTCAGCTCAATAGTCAAATTTCCCTTCTCTGACCAACTGGGTGTGTTTATTGTGTAGATACTCAAGTAAATTCCAACAATTCAGTATACATTTAAAATTAATCTAAACTCCTATCATTATCTTCATGTGTTGAGTCTGAGAGGACCAGTTTTTTTATAGATCTGAAAATGTGAACACCAATGAATGTAAGCTGATCCCTTGAGATCATCAAATCAGAACTTCTGTTCTTGCTTTCATAAGATTTGTTAGAATGATAAACCAAAATGATTCAGTATTTAATTAATTCTTTTTTTAACATTTATTTTTAACAAATTAGCACAAATCACCATTGCTTTACATGAAAACTCACCACCATTTCTCTTTATGGCACATTCATCAAGAAGTTCAACAAAAAGCGGCAGATACATCCTCAGGTCTGATGATAAATGGCTGGTATCCATTAAGACATAGAACTGAAAATTTTAAACAATAATTAGGATAAAAAATAAAAGAATGAAATTTTACAGTTGATATAAATTTTTAAATACTTGTTAAATACAATTAAATTAAAATTTCAGATCATGGTTTATTTTATTTGTAGTAAAACAGCTTTAGAAATTTGACATTTTTAAGACACCTTATGCATATTAACTTTCTATATTCCATGCTAATTTATTAACATTTATTTTGCCCATGTCCATATATTTCCATATCTCAAAAGGCAGAAAAACTAGCTTCCAAGAAAAGTTGATGTCTTCTTCCAGCGTGGCTCTGGTAATTGTTTTTTATACTATTATATGTAATTACTCTCCCTATAGCATAAGTAATAGTTACCTAAATTATATACTATTCTTCTAGATTACATACTATTCTTAAAGCATATTTTTGGGGGAGGGATATTATTTGATTGAAAACAATATATATATCAAGCTCTGCAGTGATGCAAGTAAACGTTTAAAATTATATAAACAAAGATCTGACCACTGTCATACTGATACCTATACTTTGGTTTGTCAAATGGAAACAGAGAGTGAGAAATCACAACAAGAATTTATTTGTATATATTCCCATTATTTGGGAGAAGGATATGATATATATGAATGCCTGCTACATATTTTACAAGCATTTTTCTCTTGACTTACACATGTTGATAAAAAGACACTTTTTTAAATTAATACGTTTTTCTATATAATAAATGCACTGCACTTTGTATAGGAGATAAATTTTGTGTATTCTTAAATCAAAATCATATAACTTCATAAAATTAGAATTCACTTGTGACACTTTATAATTTGTGCCTCTCCATGTATCAAAACACAGGTTTTTTGAAAAAAAATTATGTTATTAAGTATATAAAATATCATTAGATTATAATACACATTCACTTTTAATAACAATAAACTCAGTTTTAATGCACCAGATTTTTTCAATATATAATTCATAATAATAAACATGCAATGCTCTAAACTGCATGAAAGTGTAGTAATATATTCCAATCTTTAATATTCTATGATTAACTCTACTTATATGTATAAAAACATAAAGGAGTCAAATGAAAGTAGTACTTGAAAACATAATAATCATTTTATTCCCAGCACCGTTGTTATGAGTGTTGGTAGTACTGTTACCAGGGCTTTAAAGAATACCCAACAGGTGGCAGCATACTGCACAAAAGCAAAACACTGCTACAATAACAGTTTAAAATGGCTTCCCTGCTTGTGAACATGAAAGAATAATGTTCTGCCATACACTTTCTGAGCAGTAAAGGTATGAAACCTACTGAAATCCAGCAGCAAATGAAGGCCCAGTATGGCGAGGCATGTTTATCACTGTAGTAAGTGTATAAGTGGAGTAGGAAGTTCAGAAAGGACATGACTTCTGTCGCAAATGCTGCCTGTCCAGGTCACATGCACTGCCTTGTGACACCAAAGTTGAAAGCATTGTGATGGACAACTGCCGTATTATGGCGAAAGAAATAGCAAGCCTGAATATTAGTAATGGCTCAGCACATCACATTATTCATAACGTGCTTAAGTTTCACCAAGTATCTGCAAGATGGCTGCCATGGCATCTCACTCCAGAACTGACAGTGACATGTTGATGCCTGTGAAGAATATTTGTGCTGCTTTGAAGCAGAAGGTGATGGCTACCTTGTGAGAATTGTTAGAAGAGACAAAACCTGCATCCACTACCACCAACCCGACAAAGCACGGAACGGTGCCTATCCTCATCCCCCAAGAAGCTCTGCATACAGCCACCTGCAGGAAAAGTTATGCTGTCTGTATTTTGGGGTGAATAAGGCATTATCTTGAAATGCTACATGCCTAGGGAAAACACAATCACCAATATATCATATTCCAATATGCTGGAAAATCATCTTCGGCCTCCAATCAGATAAAACGAATGTCAACATTTGACTATAGGTGTCCATGAAATTGCTCGGCCTCAAATGGCTCATGTAGCAGTTGCAACAATCACTGACCTTCACTTTGTTTCACTTCCACATCTGCCATACTTACTAGACCTCGTCTCAAGTGATTACCACAAATTTGGACCACTGAAAGAGATGATGGAAGGCAAGAAATTTTAGAAGAAGTCAACCAAACAGTGAGTGGCTGTGCACACAAGCATAAATAGTTTTTCTTCCTGTGCACTAGAGGAAGTGTGTTGAACGTCACAGAGAGACTATAATGAAAAAGGATGCATTTGTGTTCCACTTTTGTTCAATAAATCACATATAAAATTTTTTTAAAGTTTTCATTTAAAAATCATTTCATTGTTCAAAGTACAATGTAGTTTTTTAAAAGCTCATCAGTGTGATCTATCTAGCAGCACCTTTCGAAAAGTAAAACAAGGTGGATGGATTCTCCCCCCCCAAGAAAATTTTTAATTAACAGAATTTGATATTTTTACTGCTTGTTCATGTATGAGGAAAAAAAAGACCTCATTGCATTTGTAGAAGCAAATATTTGCTTCAAAATTCAAGATTTTAAGACAGAAAAAACATTGAGATAATTCCATTACGTAAAACAGAATGCAGATTATCTAAACTGAAGATAAATGGACTAAATCAAACATATTTGCAATCAATGCTTTCTACAATCTTATTACATTTATTCTTCATCTTTAAATTTATTATTACATTTTCTTTTTGGTCCAAGCAAAAACAAAAAAGTCATACTTTGCATTATCTCAAACACAATAAAAACAAACATTTTTCAAGTTTTAAAGTACACAAAATATTACCATTTTGAAGCATTTACTTCAAAATAAACATAAAATTCTACTCACAGATTAATTACATAATTAAATTTGCTATGAAATAAAATAAGCAAAGAACTCACTAAAAATGCATAGTGGATATAAACAACAATTTTGAAATGCTTCTAATGATAGAATGCAAACAGAAGAGAGACAAATATAACTCACCCGAACAAAGTTGGTATTGATGATATCTAACTGAAAACGGCAAGGCATTTTACTAATCGAATAGTCAACATTTTCATCTTCAGATTTTGATGCATTACAAACTCTTTTAATTGGGTGGAATTTTATAGAGTTTACTGAAGGAACATCAACTGAAGTGATCATTTCTTTTGGTGGTGGAACCTATAAATACACATACAGTACATTGATTATATAATGCTTATTTTATTCAACTGCAAAGGAATAACGATTTAAAGATTTCATAAAGGAGAAAGCGGGGGGAGATGGCAAATTCATTTAAAAATAAAATCTTTGGGGGGGGGGGGCTAGAAAAAAAGCATATATGGCATCACAAGTTTGTTCCCTCTAAAAATGGTAATACAGTTGCAACCAAATGGTATTTATAGAGATACTATATAAAAATAGATTATAGATGTTCTTGATTAAAGAATTTTGCAGTAGTTAAAAAAATAGCAAAAAATTGAGCACTGAAGTCCTGGTAAATTCTTTATTCATAATCCTACACTGAAGAAAACTGGATGAATAATACTAGAACAATGAAATGACTATGACAATGAAATGACTATACTATGACAATGAAAAGGTTTCCACATATGGCAAAAATGAAAATATGAAATGCAAGGATGAAAAACACTAAATTTTACTTCATTCAAATGAAAGAAATTTCATTTGTTATACAACTATAGCTTGAATGTGATGACATTTAACAACTAGTTGGGGATTGTTGGACTGACAAAATATAGAAGTGTGCAAATTATTTAATTTTTAAGTAGCAGTTCCTTTTGCAAGTCATATAGCACCTATATTATGTGATGATTTAATTTTCACAATAGCCATATAATGTAGCCTATGGCACAACTTGAATAAAAATCATGTGAGTATTAATGTTAGGAATGTATGAGCTATGTATAAAAGCCAAGCTAACAAAAGCAAATCGTAGTCAGTTACTAGAAAAGTAATTCATATTAGCATGAACTCTTTGATGTAAAAAATGGGAAAATGAAAATTAGAGAAGTGCATTAACATCAAATATCATGTGAAAATTAGAAAAGTGCTATCAAAACATCAGAACTGCTGAAGGTGAAATATAGTGAACAAATGACATAAAAAACCCAGAATGCCTAAATGGTATATAAGATTTAAGTATGAATAATGAAAAACGAGTTTCAGATCTGTGTCTCAAAACAAGCACACTATTTGAATCAGAGTACACATATGCAAGGAGAGTATTCTGAATTTGCCAGTATCTGATAGAGTGCAGCATCATGCATATATTTTTTTTAAAGATGCATCCTAGAAATCAAACTACCATACTTTTAATATTATAATTTATGAAATTTTGCATATGCCACTTAGTTTTGGGGGGCAACATATTTGAAATTGCTTGAAACAAACTGCAGTTCCAATTTTTCCTTCTTTCATTTTTCCTGATTAAAAAGTTGAATAATGAAAAACGAGTTTCAGATCTGTGTCTCAAAACAAGCACACTATTTGAATCAGAGTATACATATGCAAGGAGAGTATTCTGAATTTGCCAGTATCTGATAGAGTGCAGCATCATGCATATATTTTTTTAAAGATGCATCCTAGAAATCAAACTACCATACTTTTAATATTATAATTTATGAAATTTTGCATATGCCACTTAGTTTT
This sequence comes from Stegodyphus mimosarum, assembly GCA_000611955.2. Classification (NCBI taxonomy): domain Eukaryota; kingdom Metazoa; phylum Arthropoda; class Arachnida; order Araneae; family Eresidae; genus Stegodyphus; species Stegodyphus mimosarum. The sequence continues at coordinate 1,082,423 of KK115682.1, forward strand.
GGGGGGCAACATATTTGAAATTGCTTGAAACAAACTGCAATTCCAATTTTTCCTTCTTTCATTTTTCCTGATTAAAAAGTTTGTTCACTTAATTTAAAGAGAAATTTCAATTATTTTTAATAATTATTATCTTTACTTTTTCACTACATCTGACTTTATTGCCATTTAATTTTATGTACAAAATTTTTGTTTTGATTAAAAAAAGAAAAAATCCTTTGCTATGAAAAATAAGTTACACAGAAATCATTTTTAAAAAAAGGATAATACATACAACAAGAAATTATTAATAGCCTAAATACCTTTTAAAAAATCTGTACTTTGTGAGAATGAATGCAATAAGATACCTACGCCTAATGAGTCAAAATTTTAATGAAATTTCTAATGAGGAATTTCATAAAAATTTCTATCAACAATCAGGGATGTACCATTTGCTACAGATCATCCATACCATTTATGCAACAGATTTGGAAACTATAAATTTATAAATAAAATCATAGCATAAGCATAATGGCAGCTTGGATCTTACAATTTTATTCAATTTCTAAAATATTTAAAAACTAAATTTACTTTTTAGTTAATTAAAGCTGGTCAATGCATTTAAGTTGTCTTAAAAAAAGGGGGGGAGTGGAACTTAGAAAGCTAATATTAAAAATTAGAAGTTACCTCATTAGCTTCAATGGCTTTCTTCAAAGTATTTGACATATCTTTCAGCCCTTCTGGCCCTAGCTGCTTCTGCTGTTCTTCAGTTCGCTGTTTTTCTCCTTTTGACATTTTCTCAGATAGTTTAGGGCTAGGACTACCTAAAACCTAATAAGATTACAAAGAGAATTGAATGAAACAATAAAATGAAAACTATGCATTAAAATAAAAGCATGAAAATAAACAGAACTACTAGAAATTTGCCAATTATTAAACTAAAAATTTATTCAATATTTGATGGAAAAGCAATTCCTTAAAAAAGAAGGAACTTAACAAATTTGCCCATAAAATTTTAAAGAGATGAGGAAGACAAGCTTACTTTAAAGATATAGAGTATGAGCTGAAGATTTCCAGATTTATACGGTAATCAAAGAAAGTTTATAAAATTTTCAAGCTCTTCTCATTGGCAAATACATATGAACACTGTACAATTAAAAGTGTTGCTATGTATACTTAAAAACAACTAATTAAATCAAAATCTTTAAAACTTTATACTTGGTTATTTATATGATATACACAGACATTACCACCCTGACCTATGCCCATCTTGACAATGGATTTTACAGCATGAAAATGCCAAGACCATGTGCTTTCAGTATCACAAAATTTCTCACAGAACATATCATCATTGCACTTTCATATATCCTATATTCACCTATTTTCCCAACATGCAATCACTTTTTTCCTTCACCTAAAAAACACTAAAATGGCAGTGACATGAGAATATTGAAGTTATTCCAAGTGGTTGCCACTATCACTCCAAAAGAAGAATTCTTCAGTTCATTTCCATGATTTTAATGTAAGAATTTTAAAAGGGGCTATTTTGAATGTAATATCAACTATTACTTGAGAAGCTGAATTTTGCATTATTTCATCCTCAGAAATTCAGAGACAAGAGTGCAGAGACATAAACACACATCAAAAAGAAAAAAAGAAAAAAAAATACAGATGTTATTTTTATCTAATAAAACTTTTCAAAAACAAATAACACTTTCAAAGAAATCTCAACTTACTATAACAAATTTTCCTTCAACAATATAAGTTTTTAAAAGATCAACCCAAAATTGAGCATCTTTCTCCATCAACTTTTCCAGGGCTGGGATTTCTTGAACTCTTACTGCTAACTATAAAAAAAATTTTAAAATAAAAACAATAATAATAACAGTATAATTAATCATTCTGAAAAAATTGCAAGTACCTCAGAAAATAAAATAGTGTATGACTGAATATCACTTATTCATCAAGGCATGTGATAAGATCACAGTAAATAACAGAATACAGTAGACTGAAAAACGCCATTCATGTTTAACAATCACAGTTAATCTGACAGCAGATTAAAAAAAAATCTGAAGGCTTTCAGATTTTACATTATGTCCAAACGGGAGTTTTTTTAACGTTTTGTGTCTTACCTCTATTTATTAAATATCATGTTCTTCGCACCTAAACCATAAAATTCAGTTCAAAAGCAATATCGCAAAATAATTTTAAATTGAGCATATCTTTATAATTTCCAATACACAGTATCATGCGCTGGAGATGAAAATGTTTTTCTGTACAGTGTTGCCATTGCTCGCTTTGAAATCCTTGAGTTTGTTAATTAAAAATTTGTTAAAGTTTTACAAAATATGAAATCAATAATAAAACAAATTCAAAAATTCAAATTTCAGCTTCCATATGCCCATATTCACAGTAGGATTACATCATTCAAAATTCGATGGCTCTAGGTATCGTCGTTTTATCACAATGCGAGAAACATGCATACATGTATGCACATTCTTCATTATTTTATTTCTTTAAATATAATACAGGACTGCAATATTTGGTGGCAACAGTTTGAAAAGTAAACCGACACTAAATGTTTCTGACTCAAAATGCTGAAACGAAAACTATAGTTCTTCAGGCACAAAGCCCCTTTGAACTATTTAAAAAAAAAAAAAAGAAGAAGACTCATACTGTAATTAATAGTTCAAAGTAATCCTATCAGAAAAAGCTGTAAGGTAAAAGCAGCATAAGCTTGAAAGTAAGTCCATTTGGTTATGCAAATTAAATCAGCATTCAAAACAAGGACACACTTCAAAACAGAAAGAGCCTTGTTTTTGCTCATATTACTCTTGTATTTTGATAGGAATCAATGAGAAGCAAAAGATTACTGACTGTGCACTTTATTTGTTTCTACGATTTAGCAATTCATTTTAATGGATGATTTAACAAAGCTTATGCATTTCAGAGTATATACAATTCAATTACAAACTGTTGTGGATAAAAAATAATTCTTAAATACTTTGACATCATAAACCATGATTGCTGTTATACTACATACTTTCTTCTCTTTTTTGAATTTTACATAGAAAGTTTGCTTTCTTTTGATGGTTTATGATAATAATTTTTCCATTGCTTTGCATTAAATGAACATACCTCCCCCCACCTTTTTTTAAGACAATGCTCAATTCATTTGGAATCAAGGTAATTCAGATTTGATTACATACATAATAAAAATATTGCGAATGAAAAATCTCTTGGTTTTTTATTAATTTAAAAAAACATTTAATTTACAGGTCTTGACAATGAAACGTCTTAGCTCTTGAACAAGCTACTAATAAACTACAGCACCCAACTGTTAATTTTTTAGCAAGTTTAATTATTTTATGCTTTTAATCAATAATTATTTTATTATTAAGGTAATGATTCAGCATTTATTTATCATTATTAGCAATAAAAACGTTCACTGTATTTCAAGAGACTACTTATTTTTTTCATGACATGCACAAAATGATTAAACTGTTATTTATATAAACAAAAACTAATTTTTTTAGATAGTTCATTTCTAAAATTTACATGCTATTTTTGCACATTATCAACAGTATTTCCAACTACATAACACTCAATATATTTACTACCAATTAAATTTAAAAGAAAATGAAAATTAGAATTGGTAACACATATATAAAATTTTCAGAAAGCATTTCAAAGATGTGATTGTACAGTTTACTGAAAATATTTTTGCTATAATCCTTCCCCACCCCACAAAAAAATCATATAATCACATGCAAAGGCACAGATATGGGAGAATAATTAAGAAAAAGCTACAAAATTGATAAGAATACAAAATGTTGAACACCACCTTTTGATGAAAACTTGAATAAAAAAATAAGTAAACAATTACATTTTTTAAAAGTTAAGGGTGAATAAGGATTAGAATTTTAATAATAAAGTTAGAGAAAAAGGAACAAGACTTTCTGTGAGAACTTTCAGGTAGGGTCTAGGATGCCATCAAGACATATATTTCTTTACATGATTGTATTTTATCTTGCCGTATTATACTTGTGTTAAATTTATTTAGTTTAATAGTTCTGCTTACCTTTTGTATTGCTTAATAAAGGTTGCTTTTAATATATATAATTATTTACAAGTATGAATTTACAAGTATAAAGAAATTGCACATAGTTGGAAAATTATGTCAGTATCAAAGAGAACTGGAGCTAAAATCTGATATAACAAAAGTTATATTATCGATTTTAAAATTATACGGGTACAATATTTACATGATTTGTCAAATTCTGGAAATTTTAATCAGCTAGTTCACAGAAATCACTCATACAAGCAGGAAATTCATATTTTTATGAAATCTGAGTGGAAAATGGAATTACTTTAGACCTTACTCTCTTAAAATTAATATGTCATGTGTAATGGTGTATTTGTATAAAACTGTACACAAAAACATTTTATATATTGTTTTATATAAAATGTTTATCAAATCAAATTAAATTATTAGACTAAACAGAGTTATTAATTTAAATCAACTTAATATAGCACTACAAGATATAATACAGTCATGTAAAGAAAAATATGTCTTGATGGCGAAATGGCCGCGGCAAACAGTGCCATTCCCTCCAGGTAATCTAATTCTGCAATTTACAATTTTTTAAATAATTTTCGGAACAAAGAATTGGACAATATGATTTTTCACCAACAAAGTTAAGCACTGGATGATTTATAAACTTCTTTTTTCAGAATGTTTACATACTTTAGTGTGGAATTTCATAGTTTCCTTTGTTTAATCAATTTATATTAAGTCACACTAGTGACGAGTATTATAAACATCCCAAAAATTTATGCATTCAATCATGACTTTAAAACTTAACTATTCTCTAGAGATTAAAAAATAAACAAATTGTATTACAGTGGACTCCTAGATATTGCAATATTTTTACAAATATATTAGATAATTTTCTTGTACAAAAGAGCTTAAAGTTAACAATATACTCTGAAATCTCTTATCATTCAATTGCATTACATATCAAACAGATTTAAAATCAGAACACTAATGTATAGTTGCAGGATAGGATCAAGACAAAGCAACATGAAAGTGAAGATTTTGTAGATATTCTGGACACATCATGACAAAAAAACCATGGTTAGTTCCGGCTATTGATAGGTCATGATTTTCTAAGACAATATCTCCATTATATTGGAATTTATGGCTATGCATATTGTCCTCTTTTTAATAGACCTAACACACATCATTTTCAAGGCACTTCATGATAACTTTGATAAAGCCTTGTACTGGCAAACTACAGAACTTTTCAAGCAATAACATTACCAATGTAATTTTGAGGTAATAACTTGTAGTGTTGTAATTATAAACATCTGTTGTTAATGATAATTCTATTTTACAATTTGCTTTGGCACTGAAATTAGAATAAGGACTAATTTTTAATTTTTAGCATCTTTACTTTATTCTTTTGACAGTCTATAAACCTAAAAAAAATGTGCAGCATTTTCCATGTTCTTAAATGATTTGCTCTTGACTTTATGAATAATACAAATACTTTCATACTTTCACTCTTAAACTCAGCATTCTTTATAATAATTTAGCAATCTTTCATAAAAAAAGACTTAATACTGTGAAGAATAGAATATAACTAGAACATAATGTTAACTGTATTAGAATTAAACACTAATTAAATTAATATTTATTAGCACATAAAACAGAATATATATTACTTATCTTAAATAAAGATTATTTATCTTAAATCTTGTATCATAATCCCACATATTGTTTATCTTTTCAATATATAATTCTATTTTGAACAGTACACAATTTTAAAAAATACTCTAAAGCAGTTTAATCCTGATAATGCAATTCTCTTTTTACAGTTTTAAAACATGGCATAATTTCAATCAGTAATACTTCTAAATAAAGGATAATTTTTATTATAAAGACAAACAATGACTCACATCTTCAGCACTTGTGCTGTACAGGAAATCTGCAATTAGATAACTTGCTAAATGATCATGAGGATTATTTTCCATCTAAATATTCAGAAAAAGAAACTGCATCAAAAAAGGATAATAATTACATAGCAAGGGAAAAAACAAACAAAAAGAGTAATGAAATAAATAAAGAAAAATATCCTTTATATAATTAAAACATTTATTCTTAACCCCATAGCTATTATATTATGTAACAATCATCAATGTACAATTGTTTTATTTTAATTAGTATGATGACCCTTAAAAGTTACAAAAAGACATATAGGATGGTGTATATTAGACCTACTAGTCTGAGCTGGCAATGCTGCCAGAACATAAGCACATGCATTGCACACCTACATCCAAGGACAGCTATGTTAGGAAATCAGTGTATCACAGATCATCAATCAGCACAGTTGTAGATGTCCAAAGTCTGCATTAGAACAGGCTCTCTCACAGATAATCATTGAGTATGCAACAGAATAATGAAGATAGCAGAATTGTTTGCAAGACAGCTGGAAGACACAATTTGGTTCCAAAAGGAGGGCACAACAACAGTATAACAACAATAAGTATGATTGTGCTTTAACACTATTCCACATAATACGAAGGGACATGTCATGGATGCTTTTCTGCACCCCTTTGAACAGTAAATCCAATCAAAAGAAAGACATTTAGAGGACATTATATGGTACTCATGTTATCATAACCATCTTAGTAAAAGTTGCCAAATTTTCAGAATATCAAACTCTAGCAACCATACTAAAAAAATCCTTCAGTCAAGCAATTCTTCTTTTTTGTATGCAATTTTTCTTGTTGCAATAAAAGCTCCAATGTAGTAATTGTTTTCAAATGTCAAATTCTGATTACTAGGGAAAGCTATGAACACCTGCTTTGATTTTATAATAATAAAAATGATACCACTGAAAAAATAACAATTTGATTCAAATACTGTTGAATATATAAAACTGTTATCAAAAGACATGAGTTTGATAAGCCATTCTGTCACTACCCTAGAGTACTCTTTTCTTAATTCAGAAACCATGAATATTACTAAAAAATTATGCCCATATAATATTTATATATATATATATATATATACAACACCGTTTGAACGTAACTAAATAAACACAATAATATTGTAGAGACATTATGTTATTTTGGAAGCAGAAGACGTGAAAAATTAACCTAAAATAAGAAAAAGGTTAAATTTATATAACGAAAATGATTGTTTCAACAGTTTCCAACTTGATCATATACTAAAGCACTGATTCCCAAATTTTTTAGCACTACTACTCATACATATATAGCTGCAAATTATCATGATCCACATACTTTAAAAAAAGGAAAAAGAAAGAAAAAACAATGTTTTAATTAATATATAACAAATAAATAATAAATAAATATAATTCAATATATAAATAAGTAATAAATAAATATATAACAAAATTATTAACAAATATAAATTTAATAAATAAATATAAATTCACAGTGAACCAAAAAAACTTCAATATTTTTTGTAACAAACCAAAAACTGTCTTAGAAGACCAAATTCTGGAGACCATTGTGCTATGTATATATAAATATGATACTCAGCTGATTAATATAGCATCATGGTCATGATTACACTGATAAAATTCAAAAAATAATTATAATACAGGTTTAAATTTTTCACTCAATTTCACAAACTGTTAGGAATTTTGTATAATGTAACAAGAATGGCCTCAAAAAATTGCTTGCCTGAAAAATAAAGATTACAGGGGCAAATCTATTTAACTTTAAGATAAATGGTTATCTCACTAAATTGGCAAGATAGCATCAAGTTGGCCATGTTTTTTGGTGACTAAATTTTGTTGCCAAATTTGGTGAGAAATTGCCAAAAGTAGCCAAACTTGGTAACCATTTGGCAGCATTAATGTCTGGTCCTTGCACAACTGTAATTGATCCCTAGTTATAAGTGTAACTGTATCCGGTCCTTACATGCAACTTTGACCGCACATGCTTTCAAGTAATTTGAAGAAATGGAAGGCACTGGAAATTCCTCGACAGCTAAGGAAAACTATATAAAAAGGGAGAATACATCAGTTCTCAGTTTTCAGTTCAGAGATGACTTCAGAGTATTAAGAGACCTCCATTCAAGCTTTGCTCTTTCACTTTGCACTGCATTGAGTTTAATGTTTTTAGTAATTTGAAGTGAAAATTATTCTCTGTGCTCTGGCATACTGAGAAAAGCTGTATCAGTACTTTTGTGGTAAGCTCCAGAACTGTAAAATGTTTCTCTTGTGAAAATAACTTTTATCAAGCTATCATTGTTTCTGTCCGTTTCTATCTTCAATCCCTTATGAAACAGTATGGACACAACAATATGTTATTAGAAGCAATAAACATATCATGGATTTCAAGCAGTAAGCTCTTTTAAAAAGTATTACATTTTCAACTTACTTGTGTTAAAATGAACAATTTTCTCTTTTTAATTAGTGTTCTCATGCGATCCATATCAAATTCTTCTTTCCCATCAGCAAAGTTTTGGAACAAAACAAACAACCTTAAATTTAAAATGAGCATTTATTAAATGGGCAGATTGAATGTTTTAGATTTTAAACATCAAAAGTGTAATGTTCTAATATGCAGCAATATTGACTTAAAATGACTTCTGAGCATATCAAGATGACTATAACTTAGATGAAATATAGAGAAATACTTAATTTTATACCTAAAATAATGCTTATTTTTGCTTATATATAATGCAGTATAATAACGAATAAATGAGAATGACATAATAATTTTTGAATATTTAGATCATGATGCAATATCCAGTATGCAAGTATAAATAGCTATTTGGCATTCAAGTATCAATCAACGCTGTCTGTTACAAAGATGAACTGCAGTCCATCTACTGGGTATGTGCTTTTATAAATAGTTGCTGCATATATATATCAGATGGGAACTTACTTTAAAAGATGATGGCCATTTCATGCACATTTGCATTTTAAATTAAGAAATTTTAATTAATTTAATAAAAATTAATTAAAATTTTTAAGAGCATTTTATTTTTAAATAACTGATGCCCTTCATTGCACTCTGTGACCGATATTTTGGTAATATTGACTTTTATAACCTGAATTTTTTCTATTGCTTTAAGGGGAGGAGAGAAAAGGGAGAACTAAATTCCCTTCTAAAATATATTCTACTGTTTATCAAGATATGTAATAGGTCTGTCTTTTACTAAATAAAATAAATTAATGATGTTATAGATGTTAACTGCCTAAAAATACACTGACAGTGGAAGCTTTCACAGCTGGCCTGCATGCTGCCTTAGCCAGAATCCAAATGAATGGTGATAGTACTTTAGAATGAATGTAATGGTGCTTTAGAATTTAGAATGATGTGATGATGATTTAGAATAAAATGAATGATGATTTCACAAACCTTCAAAAGCTTGAAGATCAAATTCAGCACTTAGTAAAACTTGAGGTGAATGTGAGATAACATTTACTTGAATTTAGCTGTGGAAGCAAACAGGCCATCTGTAAACACTCCCATTGCACTGTATATTTAAATTTTTAAGCACTTATAACAATAATTAATTTCTAACTAATTTTAATTTTACTTATTTTAAAGACAGCTTCTAAACCTCTCTTCTACTTCTCCTCCATTCTCCTTCTCAAAAGTATTTGCTTTCCTCTGTGAAAATAGGTTAGAAAGTTTGAAGCAAAGGGGTACGCAAGGAAAAAGAATTAGGGTTGAACAGCTCTAGTAATAAAAGTGCAACCCCTCTTACTTTAATAATTAAATAGAAAACACAAAAGTGCAATACATTAATTAAAATAAAGGTGGAGTAGAATATTATCTACCAGAAAAGACAATGAAAAGGATAGAAAGAAAAGAAAAGCATAGACAGCTATTGTTGTTATGAACATAAAGTGTGCAATGATAAAAACACTATTTTATGTTTTAATTCTCCAAGTGGCGTAACTGCTTTTCATGAGCGAAAATTTGTTGTCACTTGATATATTTAACATGCTTTGTTTGCTTATTGCCTCTGATGATCTAGATATCATTTCAATAAACTGAAAGTTATATTAACGACTCTGTACGGCTACGCTTGATCTGAAAATGCTACTTAAGTCCAATAACTTTCATAGGCATGAAGCAAGTTATCACTATGTCTGAGAACATTGACAAAATCTTCAGAACATTATTATAACCTTTTTATTTAAGCATAACTCGGAACATAAATGCATGCTTGTGCTACAATAACCACAACTCATGGTGATGCAAATAAAAGAACAGTCAAATTTAAATTAAACATTGAACAGTAGTCAGAGATTACACAATTAAATACTCAACTAGAAGCTGGCTCAATAACTTTACTGGTAGGTCAGATTTAAAGTGTTGACTGAATAATTACAACTAATAGAGCTGGTAGAATTAACCACGTAGCATGCATAAGATGCCAGAAACACTCTATCTCAAAAACAAAAACTTCAGCTCTGGTGACATTAGTCAAATGAATGGTTTCTCTTTGACAGCTAAAATGTTTAATCATAACTGATCTCAACAAGATAACAAGTCAGTGGAAACCCCAAGCTTTGATGGTTGTACTATATTGGCAATGGTTTTCCCATTATCAAAATTATGAACCGGAAAACTCTGACCAAGTGGAAAAGTGGAAGATGATTTTAAGAAAGTCCTGGCTTATTTTGGGCTACTTTGTCAATAGCGGCAACAGAAGAAGAAATGGAAGATTATGAAAACAAAGACTAAAGTAAGCAATTATAAAAATATAACAGGTAAATGCTATTTAAATACAGCTTTCCTTCAGCAGAACCCAAAAACCTTTCCACTCAATGAGCCTAACTATATCAGGCTTAAAAAAAAATAAAAATAAAAAAGTAAAGAAATTTGAAATAATGTTAAATGAAAGATTCTATAAGTTAAATGTAGCAAATTATACACAATTTAATTTGTCAGATAAAGAAAAATGCTTCCAAAATAAAGTGTTAGTGTTAAATACAAACTTTCATATAAAAAAAAAACACAAATCAATATTACTGTAAAATAAAGTTTCTTCACCCTACATATGACCAAATTAATCTCCATAAAACCTTTAAAAATCACCAAAAAACATTTCCCTGTAATTACAACATGTATCATACCTTCTTTGAAATACCAAAAAACTTTAAGCCACAGGATTACTAACTAGCATGATTTAGATTCTATGAAGTCTATTACTGTACTAAGGTAGAATGTCTAATTTCTCAGTGAACACTAAGCACATCATCACAAATAATTTATGTATTGTCCAAGATTAGCAATTATGAGAACTGATGAAATTAGGAACTAAATTTAGACCAGTCTACAGAGCATTAAAAACTTACACTACCTTCATAATATTGAAAGTAACATCAATGAATTTATTATCAAAACAGCTTATAAACTTAATTTACTAAGTAATACATTCTTAATATGGGAAAAAAAGTTTTTAACAAATTAAAACAACAGATTAACACATTAAAATATTCAGGAGTTTATATAAAAAGAGGATTAATTACAAAATCCAAGCTCTTAAACAAAAATTTACTCTCACTAAAACAGATAAGGTAAATAATAACTTCAGTATTATTTGAAAAACATACTACAACCAACTAATAGAAGCAGAATTCAATCAACCCATTACTTATCAAAAACCACTGAAAAATAAATCTCCATTATAAACAAGTTTTTCATCACAAATTTAAAATTTCAATTCCTACTGAAAACAATAAATTTGCTAACCTCTATGCTCTTCCCAAATTCCATAAAACATCACTTAAATTCAGATATATTGCCAATAGTGCTAAAAATCATAAAAAGAGCATGGACTTCTTATTTGTAACACTTACAAACTTGACTTTTAATTCTGTTAAAAAAGATTATTGAAGCATTAATAAAAGCTTTATGATTATTTCCAATATTAAAGAACTAATTAAAGAAATATTAAAGAATCTAATTAAAGAAAGTTACTATTTTAAGAATTAGTATACTACTCTTCCTTTACAAGAAATTTCCTAATAGTCTACTACAACTTCCAAACCTATTTCCAGAAATGCTTTTGATAATTGCAATAAATAAATTGAAAACTTACCTCAACTGCATATTGTTTAACAACTGTATTAAATTTCATAACACCATATTTTAATATATAAATGAAATTAATATGCACTAACGTCTAGACACAGTTTCAACAAAGAACCTGTTTATTCAAGAATTTCGATTTCAATAGTATCTTGACCAAACAAATTAAAATTTTTTTACAAACACACCTACATATTGACGACATTATTATTTTTTATAATTATGATGCCACAGAAAAATTCTAAATCTACCCTTCTCGCTTAAAAATCAACAAGAAATAGAATATCATGATCTTCCTGTCATTAATTATAAAGCGATTAAACTTTATGATAAAAGAAGAATTTTTAACTTTTCTACAATTAAACTCATAAACTGGAAATCCAGTATCTCTACCAAAGTCATTACGAACACCAAGAAACTTATGACTTAAAACATGACATTGTTTTATTTACAGAAGTACTTAAGAAAATAACATACCCACAAAATTCATTAATTGTTTTCTAAAAAAGCTGGTGTTGAATATTGAATTTAATCCTTAAACTATAGTAATGATAAGCTTATCTGAAACCATAAAGGAGGGTAAGTAAGGATGCCCTGTTTGCTTTGAAGATTGTATAATTTGTAATTAAACTGTACAAAAATAATTTTAAACAAAAAATCTGTAAACATTCTGAGCTCCATCCTTTTTAGATATTAAAAAAAAAATTCATTTTGCTTTCAGCCAGAGTTAATCACAAAATTATCAATTTTACTCTACATTTCTTAATTCTTACAGTTCTTAACATACAATTTTTACTATTATTTTCTGTCATTTTATTTTGCTGAATTGCCAAACTGTAAGAAAATTCATGGCAAAGGCAACCCCCACCTGCTTCATGTTTATGCCAATACAGAAGCAATTATAACACAACAGTACAATGGACTCTCCCGAACTTTACTCATAGCAACCCTTGGAGTCTATAAGCTTATTGCTATGATGGCACCACTTTAAAATCTCCTTCAGTCACAGTAAAATGTAAGTATAATTAATAATTAACTTTGGTCTTTCAATATGTAAAAATAGCTTGTTTATTAGACTTTTATTTGCATATAACTTTCATTTGCAACTTGATGTTTATTTCAATTTTTCATATGTTTTTCCTTTCTCCTCATTTTAAGTATTGTTTTGTATGAATACTATATTTTTTAATTAATTGTAATTAATTGTATGTCAGTGCATCAGGGAATCATTTCACATATCTGAACTTTTAAGATTTAAATTTGGATTTTGTAAAATTGAATACAAATTTAAAACTGGAATAGTGATTTTGTTCAGATATACGAAATGACGAAACACACTTATTATACACAATTTAATTTGTATGGAGAGGTTCTAATTCCCCTTGATAAGTCAGGATTTTTCTATGGAATCAGCAATAATTCTATTGTTTTGAGTCTTTATTTTTGCATTGTTTTAGTCTCTATTTTAATCCTTATTTTCGCATTTATTAACGATTCCAGTTTAATTATTTGCAAATTCCATTTCTTAATTTCCACAATAGTACATTTTTATTATCTAATTTCACTTCCATTTTATAGGAGATAATTTTTCCTTTACTTATTCTCTATTACGTACGAGTATACATATAATGAACAAATTCAAAATAAAAACCAGTTTAAAACATAATCCACTTGAAAACAACAACAAGTAGTGGTAATAATGCAAAATAAATTAAAATAAATAATACATTTTAAATTCATCCCGTATTCACTTTGGAATAAACCATATGCAAAAAACCAAAAACCAGAAGTATAGTGGCAAACTGCAAGAAAAAGTAGCAAAACACGCAAATTATTCCTGATTATTCATTCTTTTTTACTACACCATATTTAACATTCCAACAGAAGATTTTTTTAAAATTATTTATATTCATATTAATCAATTTGAAATTTGTAGTTCATCTAAATTCATTACTTAGCATATTCAAGCAACAGTATTTTGCTTTTGAACAGATTGAATATATATATATATATATTATTTCAAAGCTTTTGTTGCTCTAATGTTAGAGATTTTAAGAACTAATCCTTTTTTACTTTTTATTTTTATATTTTTAGATCAAATATTCATTTACACAGTCCAGTAATGTGACCACCACCAATTTTCACCATCAATGTGAAATAACCAATCACAAAAGGCAGGTGGCAGCACAATGCAGTGGAATGTATGTAAAGGGTGTCCGAGAAAAACCAGAAAACATTGCACTCATTGGCATAATTCAGAAACGGAGCGATTTATCTGACGTCCAAAAGAGCATGATCATTGGCTTTTGGGCCAAGGGTGGAAACATTTCTGAAATGGCTATATTCACATGCATGGTATACTTTTACCATGGTGGTGGCTCTATTTGCACACTGCCATGGTAAAAGTATACTATGCATGGCGAAATGGCACTATCCAAAATCAGCAGTGTACCAAATGTGGTGCACCACAAGCCATAGCTGACAGAGGTGAACAACGGCTCCAGAAATGCATTCAGGCAAATAGATGTGCAACTATTGAGCAACTGACCACCCAGATGAACCAAGAGCTACCAACAGTCTCCTTAATGACGGTTCAGTGAACACTGCTGCATATGGGCCTCTTGGTTAAAGCCTGGTTAAAGCATTTATGCTGACTGCAGTTCATCGGCAATGAAGGCTAGAATATGCACGCCAGTACCACAACTGGATGTCAACTGAGTTGCGACAAGTGGCTTTTTCCGTTGAATCACATTTCATGTTCCACTGGACAGATGGACATTAGCATATACAGCGTGAAATGTCGGAAAGCAAACATCCGCCAACAATTGTTAGAAGGATCCAAGCTAAAGAAGGAAGCATTATGGTTTGGGGAATGTTTTCATGAAATTCTTAGGTTTGACCTCATCATCGTGGAAAGCACGATGGATCAACAGAAATATGCATCTGTCCTCACGGACTATATTCACCCCTACATGCACTGTTTTTTCTCAGAATGATGGCATCTACAAGCAGGGCAATGCAAAGTGTCATATAAGCTCGTAGTGGTTCAAAGAGCATCAGGATGAGTTTATCGTACTTCTCTGGCCAGCAAACTCTCTGGACTTAAACCCAATTGAGAATCTGTGAGACCACCTCGATCAACTTGTTCATGCCTTAGATCCTCAACCGCGTAACCTAGCACAGGTGGACACTGCACTGGAGTCGGCATGGCTCAACATCCCAGTGAACACCTTCAAGAACCTAATTGACTCTCTTTCAGCAAGTCTCCCAGTCGTCTGCTCTGCGAAAGGTTGATATCTGGCTTTTGACAGGTGGTCACATTAATGTGACTGGACTGTGCATTATTTCATATGTTGAACCACTTCTTGGACTTGGTTCATTCAAAATGAAAATTATTATTAAATTCTTAAGCTTTTTTTTTATGATTTTGATGCCATTATATTTTTTTTTAAATTTTTAACCAAGCCTGTATTGTTCCAAAATTTACATATGTTTCTATTTTTTCATGTGTTGGATTGCTATATTTTCACGTCTTGTTTTTTTGGCCTCAGTGGGTTCAAAATAATATTTTTACGTCTTTTGAAATTTGTTTATGCTTTTTATACTAAAATTTTGCTATTTTTTACACTGCTCACTTCCGCTTGTAGGAATTGGACAGATAGAGACAGATTATTTTGATTGTTTTTCTGAGATTATTTTCAGTTTTAAACTTTAATTTGTGTCTCTATTGGTTCAAAAACAGGCTGAATCATTTACTTCTTTCATTACCCCAGTCCCCTGATGATGATAATGCAGTGAAAGATGCAAATTTATTTTTTCATTTTTGGTTTTGGCCCTTTTTTCTTGCAATTTACCAGTATGCTTCTGGTTTTTGCATTGGGTTATTCTGAAATGAATATGGGATGAATTCTAAATGTATTATTTATTTTAATTTATTTTGAATTTTATATACATACATACATATATATCTACATCTTTATATATATTATATCTATATATAAAATCATTAAGGCTGTAAACATCCCAAAAATGAATAAATATTTTTAAAAACTTGGTTTTTGATCCTTTATCTTACACTTGGCATCAAAATTTTGCCTTCTTTTAAGGCAAACTTCATTATTAACATCATATTAGTAAAATCTTCACCAATCTTTAAATAGTTAATATTACATCAACTTTGCAATCAGCAATGTTGTCAAAAAGAAGACATTTCTTACTGATTGACAGCAGAATGCTTTCTCTAATAAGATCTGCTTTGGTATGTAGCACTTCTAGCAATATTTCTGAAAATATCAACACAGATATTACTTGGAAGATGTTCATGGATCAGGAGTAAGTGTGGTAATGAGAAGCATTGTTAGATTCCATTCATATGGATATCTTCTGCGTATTACAGGTACACTAAAGGACAAAGAGAAATACCTTGTTCGCAAATGTGATCGTTTGTAAAATCCATCAATAGATGATTAACCATCAATGGCATGGAATGAGAAACAGACCCTCAAATACATGGAGGAACTTTCACATGCATATTCTGCAAAAGTCCCTCTTACTTCATAAATATCAAACACTTTGCCAGTTACACAGTTATCAGATTGGCTACTCATTCAGCAAACTTGGAATGACAAACTCATAATGTTGTATCCTCATTTATTATAGATGAACAGCAGGCATGTATTAAAACAATTTATTATCTGTTCCTCAGAATAAAACTCTAAATTTTTAGTCAGTCAATGCTATAATCAAGCAAAAAGCCATAACCGCACATATTAATTTCCAGTTTTATTCCACATCAATCGTTACATTTGTAATCTTAAGTTTCTTATGTTTTATATCTGTCATAAAAATGTTACTTTGTTATTTGCTGTTTATCTTGATGTTCCACAAAAATTAAAAATTTTCAAGAATCCAGAAACTTGAAACATTAACTGTAGCATTGCAGGTTTTGATGAAAGGATCTTTCAATTGGCAGATGGGCATGCTAACTATTTTCACCCCAAAAGCACACATGGAGAATGTGATAATTCCTATCATTCAGACCCTCTTAAAAGGTTACCAAAGAAAAGTAGAAGGCCCAGAAATTCTAATCCAACTTATTTATTTCAAATAAGAAAGTTTACTATTATAAAAGGACTTACTTTTCTTTTAGTTCTTTTAACCGGTTAACAGGAACATTAGAAAAATGTAGATAAATGCATGATACTGCATTCTGTATGACTGTAAAATCAACCTGAAAAGGTATATTAGTCACTAAGATATTTAACATAACCAAAACAATTTAAATCTGCAAACAGTCTCAAAATTCTACATAACAGCAAAAGAGGGAAATAGCTCCATTTCTTCAACTTTCACATTAAACAGACATATTTTACCCAGAAAAAAGTTACATTTTTGCATTCAGCCACATCTGCATGCTTATAAAACTTAAGCAACACATAATAAATTTGATAAGCATATATGAGGTTTTTTCACATGCTAACTCCCGAGTAATACTTATCATACTTTCCTCATTAAAGCTTATATAAATAAGAAATATATACATTCTTCGATGGTAAAAAAAAGTAAGATACTTTCTTAAATGAATATATTAGTGGTTTATTACTCTACCAGTTCCATGATAGCAAAGTAAGATACAAGTTTCTTAAATGAATATATTAGTGGTTTATTACTGAATATGTTAGTGGTTTATTATTATTACAAGTTCCGTCAATTGATTTAGGCACTATCAGTTTTGGATATCATCCCTGCCGTTGCTTTAGTATTCTTTTTTTAGCAATTGCCACCTTTCTATATTTCTCAATTTTTCTTTTTCATAGCCATTTGTCCATTCAAACAAAAATTTCAAGAATCCTGATTAACATAGTGTTATAAGTAATTATCTTATCCTATGTTAGTTAACACTGTATACAATATATATAAGTTCGTAAGATGCAGCCTACACAGTCTTTCCCAGGCTTGTGACCTGTTCTATTACTCTTCTATTGACGAGTTGGACACAACTGATGTGTGCCATCATGCCTTGATCCCTCTTAAGCATTAGTCGGTAAAAAACATACTGAGTGGAATGTTCTTGGTGTTCGGAATGTGCTTGAACCTAACGACTGCCATGCATGGGCAGTCAGAATGTAATGTATGGCATTACATTCTGACATGTATGGCTGTGATAGCAAGTTCATCCCTTCTAAAAACTTCAATTAGAATGCCTCCTTTGCTGATCTTTTTAATGTTTTTAACTCCTGCTTAGCATTTAGAAGGTTTAATATTTTTCATTATTTCTAACTTCTAAGGTATTGTCCTTTTTGGCATACACTAACAGAACATTTTCTCGCCTGTTCTCTCTTTTGTGAAACTGAGAATCTCACAGTTGAGAATTATGATAAGATTTGAAATGCAAACATGTTATTTCTGCATAAAGTTTTTCTTGAACAGCATTTCCTTCCTTTAACAATAATCCTCAATGTTTTGAGTCTGTTTGACAAAATCGAATAGACTCAAACAAACTTTCAAAGTCTTTTTCTAGTTTTGCAATTTTAAGACTCTGTTTGGTAATAATGTTTTAACAGAAACAGAACTGACTTTTAATACTACTACTAAATTTCTTTGGGATGCCTTCTTCAGCCAGTTATCCTTCTACTGTATTTAGCCATTCATATGTATCCTGAATTGTTCAGCTTCTGCCATATTTTCTTTATGTAGCTTTTATCAGTATAGCTTTTTGTGTGGTTCCTCAACTGTTTTTGAAATGCTAGCTGACTGCATTTCCCTGTCAGGACTTATTGCCTGTCTTAGACAGTATCATTCAATATTGGCTATCTTTGGGGAGGACTTAGGTGCTTTGGTGTAATTTTAATTGTTGTTTATTGAAAGAGTATTAATATGATATCATTAATTTTTCTATTTTTATTATTGCACCTGTTATACTTAAACATATTGATATAGTTTAATGTTACTACTCTTTGTAATTTAAATTTGTTTAAAAGCATTAGAAATATTAATAACACTTAAATGAATATAAAACATAAATGTACTATTTGCAAGGTAACCAGCTAATGCATAATTTGCTTAGTTCAGATTAAAATTGACTATACTTACTTGATTGCAAAGTGGATCTTCTATCTCTACAAAATCTCGATTAAGTGGAGAAACTGAAGTATCGGTAAAATAATCCATTAATAGATCCACAGATCGCAGTTCAAAAGAATCCTAATAAAACCAAATATTCATTTTATTGCTTATGCTTAATACACACACACCTTAATTCTGTAAAATGAAGAAATAATTCTTTTTTTAACTTAAACAATACGGTACGTTTTTAACTAACTACATGATATTTTACAACCTTATTTTTTATACAATAGAATTATATTATCCTAAGCCATGTACTAATATGAATATTTATACTTTTATCTTACAAAAAATATTTTCATTGAAAATACATTCAATTAGATTATTTAAAGTCTAATTATTCATGCTTGTTTGAAAATATTATGATATTTAACACAATTTCTTTCACTGAAAATACAGTCACTTAGATTTTTAAAAGCCTAATTATTTATGCTTGTTTGCAAATATCATGGTATTTAACACAGTTTCTAATTTCATAGTAAAGTCAGAACTTTCACATTTAAATTTTCTTCCCTATTATATGCAAATTGTCTGATGCATTAAATTTCATAATATGACATATTAAAACATTCCCAAAATTTTAATATACTAGATACAATACCCATCCGTAGTTATTTCATTCTAAATAAAGTCGTTCAATCACACAGTATAGTTTTTTCAATATTCTGAATACTCATGTTTTATCATGATGCTAGAAAAAAATCTTTACATTGAGAGAAAAAAATCTTTACACTGAGAGAAAGATCCTTCCATCTCCACACTCATTCCATAGATGTATCATTCTGTAGAAAAACCCAGAAACACCAGAATACTGAAGCAACATCATTGTCTGCTGAACAACTAAATTTACTGATTGTACTGCGGTGGGAAGTTTCCCCCTTACCCCAGTCACACAGCCTGGCACCCAAGCACAATGACAAAATCCCAACCTATTTATTCTACCTTTTTCGCATTCAACAGCAGCTGCACATATTAACACAGACCATATCTCTAAGTCTCTAATGTAAGTTTGAGACTACCGCCCTATACACCTTTTTCTCCAGATCTTTGCTGCATAAGATTCTTGATTGTTGTAAATCCAGTAGTGCCATCCTCTTAAGCTGAGCAATAAAATTATTGATTTAAATAAAGTTGTAGCAAAAGTATATCACAGCAAAAATTCAGAATTTTTACCTGACTATCATAGACTCTGGGGCAAGAAGTTAGTTGAGCAATTTACTAAAACAGGCTTATTCTTATTAGAGTTTCCAGCAGCATTTTCTCCATTAATACAATGAAATGGATTACAGCCTTCTTTAACAGACTCAAAGCCAGCTCAAATGTACCAAGTGTAAAGATGATACGCAGGTTTCTGTTGTCAAAAAGTGCTTCAATATGCAAGAAAGTGATTATTAAGCACACTTTATCATAATGAAATTTTGGCCACAAATTTGTGTTAGTATCATTGAATGCTTGCATTACAACAAAAATTCAACAAGAACAAAAAGGGGTACCTCGTTTAGTACCCATTGGTTTTGGTTTTGTCAAGAAGCACCACTGTAGAATCTGGCAAGCATTTTCTGTCACTTGTTGACTTTCTGTGTTGAATGCAAGTGTATTTTACTCATGTTCACTTGTTTATGTATCTGCTTACTATATGTTAGGAAAAGAAAGTTATTTTGATGATCATATGAAGTAATAAATTAAAATATAGGATAGCCACAGTGTTTCTTCACAAAGTACGCCAATTTTTTAAGTTTAAGATAAAATGGCAGAATTCATTACTTTCCAGTGTACAAATAATAAAGAACTAAACAGCAAACTTATAGTGTTCTGAATAGTTTGTATTAATTTATTTACATGTAATGTAATATACAATATACTTCATTTACTACTGCATTTAAAGCTGATAAAAACTTACTGTAAGATATTTATCAATTAAACTAGACTATATTCTACATGCCATGAAAACATGAGATTTAATGTACAGCCTGAGTAAAAACTTTAAGGCCAGTAAAAATTTTTGAGAAAATGAAAACATTTAAACTGAGAAATTAAAATACCATTTGATTGATAATTATTGAGCTTAAATAAAAGTAAAAAAAGTAGAAAAATTAATTTGCAAATATTTTATTATTAGAAAATATTACAGAACACACAGATGAATATTTGAGCCTGAGTAAAAACTTTAAGGCCAACATAGAAAATAACATATAAGAAAAAAATTACAAATTCTTAGAAGGTTGTGTAGGAGCCATTTCTTCGAATTACTTCAAATATTCTTGTTTTCATGGATGAAACGAGTTTTTGACAAAGGGTGGGGTCGGTTTTATACCATTCATCTTCGATAGTAGATTTCAGCTCTGTTGTTGATGTAAAATGTCTCCCATTTGCATAAACTCTTCTTGCTAAGTCACCCCAAAGGTTCTCGATTGGGTTGAGGTCAGGTGATCTAGCTGGCCATTTCACAGTTTCAACATTGTTGACTTGGAACCAATTTTTTGTGCTGTTACTCGAATGGATCGATGCATTGTCTTGCTGATATTTCCAATTTTCTCCAGCAAGACATTCAGCATTTGGCAAAAGATGATTTGTTAGGACATTTTGGTATCCTTGTGAATTCATTCTACCTGAAACGAATGCAATTGAGCCCACACCATTGTAAGCAAAACAGCCCCAAGTCATGACAGACCCTCCACCTAATTGGCGCTTGGAGAAGATTTCTTTTTCATTTCTTATATCATGCCAGTAGAAATTCCAGCCATCTGGTCCATCCAAATTCCATTTTTTTTTTCGTCAGAAAAATAATTTCTATCCATTGGTTGTCCCAGGTCATGACTTTCTGGCCAAAGTTCAAACGCTCTATTTTGTGTCTCTGCAGTAACTGAGGCTTAGTCAATTTTGCTGTGTAAGTGAACGTTCCAGACCTTCTAATTGTGTTATAAATCGAACAAAAACTTTTAAACCTGTGACTTACAAACAAACCTGTCGACAAACTTTTAAACCTGTCGTCGAAATCAGTTTCCTGGTTGAGTACTTTCCAGTAGATACAAGTTGGCAAACTCTTCTTTCATCACGCGAGGACAAAGCTTTAGGTCTTCCCCAGTATTCTTTTTACCATAATTGTCTTTCAATTTTAAAAAATTGTTGACTACAGTCTTTGATATTCCTATCTTTATCGCAATAGCACGACTACTCATTCCTGTTGGACAAAGCTTCGATCTCTTCTCTTTCACGATCAGTTAACTTCT
The DNA here is from genome assembly GCA_000611955.2 of Stegodyphus mimosarum. Classification (NCBI taxonomy): domain Eukaryota; kingdom Metazoa; phylum Arthropoda; class Arachnida; order Araneae; family Eresidae; genus Stegodyphus; species Stegodyphus mimosarum. The sequence continues at coordinate 1,104,847 of KK115682.1, forward strand.
TACCCTTTGCCATCTTCACAAAGATCACCAATACTTCGAAGAAATGTATGACAAATATGAAAATTGCAGCGGTGTCACAAGCTAGTAGTTGCAATGGTAATTACACGATTATATTATATTTATTTTTAAAAAATAAGTGGTGGCCTTAAAGTTTTTACTCAAGCAGAAATACTAACTTTGTAAATAAACAACTACATGTCTTAATTATGTATTTACAAACAATTTATGTTTATAGCATTTATTTCTTATCAATAAACTTTAATAATTAATATTATTTGAATCCCTTTTATTTCATTTTACATTTTCTCAAAAATTTTTACTGGCCTTAAAGTTTTTACTCAGAGTGTAGTATCTGTTATCTGTCATAAGTCTTGAACTGCATTACCATGAGATACAAGAATGCTGCTGTTCTCTATAATGCTTTTCTCATCTTTTTATTAAAAAAATATATTACTATATTGTTTATATATTACAATTATATTTCTTTTCAGAGAATTGTGATGTATCAATGTGTTCTGTTAGTAAAACAATCTAAGCATCGTTTCTAATCTAAGTATATGGAATGAAAAGATAGGCTTTATGCAAAGTATATGAGAAATTTTCCATACAATTCATAAAAATATATGGTTTTAAACAATGTCAAGCACTGAAGAACTAACCAATCACTAAAAGACTACTATAAATTAAAAGCAGCAGTAAATGATTGTTAGGGAATGGTATAGGATAGAATGAATAAAAAAATCAGGCTGTGGGTCAGGAATGGGTAAATACTTTTAACCCCAGGCCAAAAAGGTCATTTTCAGTGCATCTGTAGGCAAAGCCATGACGAACTTTTGAGAGACCTTTCTGGTGGCAGGATATGATGAGGGGAGGAAATTTTTTTTAATTATGATTTTAACTAAAAATTTACATTTTTTTTTATATGCCAAAAATGGGATCCTTTTCTGTTGATCATGAAATGACTGACATGTATACTGTTTCATTTTCAAATGCAGAATTAGAAGAGAACTA
>KK115682.1:1105881-1131386 GCA_000611955.2 Stegodyphus mimosarum
AGCTGTGTTTTTTGATCAGGCCTTTTATCTCAAAGCTATTTGTATATCATTGTTTAATTTCAAAATTAAAGCTGTTTCAAATAATAGGACTATTATCCTTCAGCAAATGTGCATATTTTCTAGCATATCTAGTGTTCTCAACTTAGGTTGATCGTTAATATAGTCATGCATATATATATGCACAAACAGACTGTAACAATAGATGCATGCTCCTTGCTGCTGATTTCGGTAGTTTGCAAAAAAATCAGGCAGGAAAGAGATCAAAATGTCATTGCACAAGGTTTCAGAATAAGTTGGAATAAGCAATTAGCATGGTTGCATTCGTCCATGGGCCTTTTTTTGCCCACCCCTGCTATTAAAGTATTGAAATATGAGGTCTACTTACCTAAGCTCACCACACCTATTACATCCCTACCTGAAGAACATGTTTGCCTAATGCTCATGCAAAAATATACCTTCATTTAGAAACTTTTGATATATAAGTAATTATTTTACCTATTATATTACTACACGTGTGCCTTTACGTTTTCACTAAAATATAGCTCTTATGTATTTAACTGAATTACCAGAAAGTAAAAGTACAGAAGATTTCTACCAAAAGTAAGAAATCATTCTATGAAATCTTTGCAATCATGTTTCTTTTATATCAATAATTATACAAACATTTCCTCCTGGTCCTCGCCATGCAGCAATAATAAGCCCATATTCATCTTCATCACATGGATACTCAATTTCAAGCGTGACAGATTCAGGCAGTGGAGGAACAGGTGATTGCCATGGTCGAACAAAAGGTTTCTTTTCTTTCTAAAGCAAAATTCAAAATGTAAATTAACATTACATTAAATCGTCACGAATGATAACTGAACAGCAGCATTTCTAAACACTGATACAAAAATTGCTTCATACCTCAAGGGCTATTCTTTCCTCAACTGGTTTCAGAGCTTTAAAAACTTCATTAGCATCAATTTGACCAACTATTATTAGATACAAATTTTCAGACCTATAAAATTCTTGATGATATGCACGTACCTGAAATTAAATTAGGAATCAGCATCAAAAATATAATAAAGATACAAAAATTTGAAAAGTGCAAAGATTTTTTTATTAATTAAATTTTTTTAAATAATTTTTAAAAAAATAAAATATTTTCTTCAACCCAAAAACTCATTTTCTGAAAAATATAAAGCATACAGAAATCAAGAAAGTCATGTATAGCATCAATATACCTTTAACTATAACACAAAAATATTTTTAAAAAATAATTAAGGAATAAAACAAAAAGTACCATCTAATATGTGCAAGTATCACTTTTTTCTCTTAGCTAAGAACTGAGACTCAAAGTCAATACAGACCTTTCACAATTCCACTTTCTAAAGAATATTCTACAGAATAAATGAACTCCTTGAAGCAAACATTGAACATTGAAGCAAAATGGCATTTCCTCATTTCTGCTTGAAAATTTACAGTTACAGTGAGCAAAAGAACCACAAATATTGGACGACTGATGACAGAAAGTGCATTGTCTGGTTCAAAGAGTCTCATTTCTGTTAGGCATTGTATTTATGCAGACGACAAAAAGTTTCAATGTGAACGAGGAATGCCCACCCTGCGACTCATGCAAACTATTGATATGACTGGCATTGCACATCTGGTCGCTTCTCAGTCTGGTGAGGTCAAGGTCCACGAAGAGAAAGAAAAAGCTGAAATTCAAATATGCTAAACATTCAGAGATGCAACCAACAAATTATTTTACACTAAACATTGCAATCGATATTACACGTCATCATTGCTGTCACAGTTGGTTGCTTTAGATTGATCTGAATGCTGCATTTTTACTTGCTGATCCTTAAGAGTAATTATGATGCACAACACTTAGATATTTTACAGCGTAACTGTCAGTCACTTGCTGCAGACTGCATAAAATAAATGCCAACAAACATAAAACAAATTTTTGAAGTTGTGCATCAAGTAGTTGATTTTGGTGGGAGAGGTATAAAAAATATTTGCTTCTTTTATGTATATTAATCCCTACTTTTAATATATATCATTAATTTTAGTCACATGATTATCATGTCATCATATGAGCCCAAAAAATAGAAAAAAACATATTAACAAGTATAATTTTTAAAATGAATAGGAAGAGAAATAATTTTCAGTAATTTTAAGAAAAAATATATTTATTTGGTTTTGGTTCAACAATTTCTATTGAAAATAAAGCAACACAGAATGACATTTTACAATAATTCATATCAAATATAATACTGAATATCCTTCAAATAAAATGAAGGTTACTATCACTGCATTATCTAAGGTAGTCTATATGCTTGCAATTCACAAAAAACCCTGAATTTGAAAACATTTATCTCTAATTAACTTCGCATTTACTGCATCAAATATTGAACTACTGAATTTTCTATTTCTAAATTTGTAAATTTATGTGTAATGAACATTCTGTATTTTGTATTGTTGTGTTAATAAAGAATTTGGTGAGGTCAATAAATCTATCCAGACAGATTTGGCCAGCATTAATTATTGAAAATTATATGCTCATTTCTTCTTCAGTTGATTAGCTTTATGGTGATATCTTAATTAAGAGCTGAAGACTTTTCTTTCCATTTCTCATGTTTGATTATGGCAGATGCCATTAAGCCTTTAATATAAACCAGGAATGGCCAACACATGGCTTGCATGACAGTTTTATGTGACTCACATTGCATATCTGATCCTTTCTCAATCTTGTGAAGTGTAAAGCCAAAACAGCGAAGGAAAAGTAGAATTTCAATTATGCCATACACTTAAATACATAGCTGACAAGCTATTTTACATTAAACGTTGCACAGCAATATTGCTCTTGATATTCCACACGTCATCATTAATGTCACGGTGGGTTGCTTCAGACTGAATTGAATGATGCATTTTTATCTGCTGATCCTTATGAATACCTTTGATGTGCATGCAGCATTTACTTATTTTAGGGCACCAATGTCATTTGCTCACTGTAGACTGCATGACACAGCAGAGAACACAGAACAAATTTTAGTATGAAGTAGCTGATTTTGATGGCTGCATACAGGTTTTTTTTTTAACTTCTTTAATGTATGTTAATCACTGGTTTTAATAGATATTAATGATTTTATAGTAACTCTAATCATGTCATCATATCAGCCAGAAAAAAAGAAAAAATATACCTATAATTTTAAAGATCAATGGAGAGAAATAATATTCAGTAATTTTAAGAATTAATATAATTTTAATATATTTGTTTGATTTTTAGTTCAACAGTTTCTGTTGAAAATAAAGTAACATGGAATGACATTTTACCAACAGTTCACATCGAATATGTTACTAAACATCCTTCTATCAACAGTTTAAGATAATATAAAGTGGAAGAATTGAAATGTGCATTCGTTATTCAAAAATCAATGTTTATCAAGTCCACAAATAAAATGAAGATTCCTACCATTGCCTCATTTAAGGTAGCACACATACTTGCAATTGACAAAAAAACTCTTTGGGAATGCCAACATAGTTAAAGAAGGAAAGCTTGCTACATTGAAGATTTTATTTCAAGAAGTTAAAAACAAGAATGAAATTATGCCAGTTATCCTAGATATCCAATTATGCAGAAATTCCACCAATCGTAGAATGGAAGTTATGTTAGGAAACCATCATTCGTATGATGGAAGCTATGTCAGAGGACAACTAAAAATTTATTTACAAAAATGCATTTTCTTAATTTTACAGTGCAATGAATCGACAGATATCTGCAATGAACCTTAAATAAATATTTTTATAAGGATGGTCTTTAATGATTACTTAGCGATGGAAAATAAACTGTGAGTTTTGCTGTTAAAAGGCAATGCAGAGTTGACATATACCAAGCTATTAAAAACTCTATAACCAAAATTAATCTTCTGCTTCACAAATTTATGCATATAGATAGTGCATCTGTCATGATTGGTTCTGCTATTGGATTCATCACATTATGTGAGCATGATGCTGACTTTCCAAACTTTCTCTAACTACAACTGCATCGTACATCAGCATGCATCATGTGCCAAGTTTTACATAATGAGCATGTGATGAAAGTTGTCCTAAAAATTATAAATTCTATTCATGCCAGATCACTTATAAACAGATTGTTCAAAGTACTAAATGATGAACTTGATACTGAGCATGAAACTTTAAAGTTACATTCTGAAATTAGATAGCTTAATAAAGAAAAAGGCCTACAATAATTTTTAAAGTTTCTCCCAGAGATAAAAAAAAAGCTTTTAGAATCAAGAACAAAACTTATAAAGAAGATCATTTTTGGTTATCTGATTTAGCCTTTCTTTCAGACATAATAACCAAAATGAAATCTTCTTGAACTTCAGAGCAAAGAAATGACTATTATTTCTAGTCTACAGGTAAAAACAAGACTAGCACCCATAGATTTTTGGAAACTCCTAGATGAGAAAAAAATGTCTACGCTTTAAAGAAACTTTTCAGATATTAAACTGCTGCTTTGGATCAACTTACTTGTGTAAAAGTGGTTTTTCAACAATGAATTCGTTAAAAATGAAATTCAGACCTAGGGTAACAAATGAACATCTGAATGACTGTATGAGTTTAGCCATAATACCAACACTGTATGTACCAGACTATAGTAAATTTGCAAAAGACATTCAGCGCCAGGCTTCACATTAAAACATGCTTTTCTAGTATTTAATTTGCCTCACTGAATTTTAATAAGCTATATTTTAAAGAGTATATAACATTAAACTTTTCCTTTAACATATTACTAAACATATTTTTATAGTATGTGATTATATGCATTTATAATAGAAATATTAAAGGTACAATATATAATTATGACTCCCAAAAGTATTTTAAATTCTAAATTGGCCTGTGTCAAATTAAAAGCCGGGCATTACTGATGAAGACTGTACACAAGACATAGTTAAAGTTAGAAGAGGCTCCATTAAGTTTCGTGGGAACTTAAACTACATGGAAATAGAGCCTTTGGTTGAAGTCACAGACAATTTGAGTTACACTGTGCATACTAAAATACTAAATAACTAGGTTTTGCCTTTCCTTTTTGATCATTATTTAAACAAAGCACACAATATTCTTTTCCCTGTGTTTCAAGATGACAACTGCCATATTCATACAGTGGCAGATGTGAATAAATGGCAAGTGGAACATTCAAAAACATTCATACATTTGGACTCAAAAATCTCCTTATTTAAACTATAGGAAAAGCCTACGAGACTAATTAAGCAAACTGACTTAACAATAAGCAAAATGCTAGAAAATTCACCCATAAAATTTGGCTGAACTGTGAAACTCCTCAATGCAAGAGTGGGTTAAATACTGGTGTCACCTATAAACTTGAACTATTCAGAAACTTGTTCATCAATACCAGACAGAATCGTAACTGCTATTCCTGCTCATTAAGTGTAGCTTAAATATGTTTTAATAATATGCTTTAATAATAGGTGACTGATTTGTCTGAAGCTTAAATATATATACTAATATTCTCCCCTCTCCCGTTAATTTATTGTATATCGAGAGCAAGAACAATGGAAAATATATATTTTCTAAACCATATTTCAGTTTGAAAAATATTAAATACAGCTGTACTTTGTACATTTAAAATAATGCTTTCCAATTACCCAGCTCCCACTGAAAAGTTGTGAACTCATTGCTGACTTTGGGCATCATTTACGAACTTATTGTTGAGTAATATTTTACCAAATTAATAAATGAAAGGCAACAGCTATTTACAGAATGGTGGCACACTAAGAATTCCATACAACAGCAGTCAATCAATCAAATTTAAAAAGCAAGAAACATCTGATAATAAAACACCTTTTCTAAGAATTTTTTTTTCTTTTGATCTTCCGGTGTACATAACAACTTACTTTTACTCATAAGAACATCAAAGAATTGCACAAACTCAGCAATGAATATAGGTCAAAACAGACAAGTGTTATGCACCAAAACGTACTTACATGCCTGGACGCCTAGTCTACGGTCACTGGAACCATCTACAATATATGCAAACAATATTGCCTAAAAAAAAATGGTATCGCCTTCCCCTTACAACTTAAACGGAGAAAGCTATTCTGTGGTCCTCTGTTGATGGGCAGGTGGGTCCATTTGACTTTATTGAGAGAGGAGATGTCTTTAATGTGCTTTAAACCAATCACAGTACAGACAAATGGCGAAATTTATAGCACGCGCCGGCTAAAGTTTTAGGAATATTCTCCCATCATTTCACTAACTCACACACCACAATTCGTAGTTCGAAAGAAATGGCAATATTTAAATTTATAATATGATTAATTTGCATTGCAAATGGTTTTTATGTGAAAATGATATGATCTGTGGAGAATAAAATTTTTCTCTCTGTGAAATACTATTGTAGTATATGTTTTTAATTTGCAAATGATAACCTAATTAATAATTTTTTGGTACTTACATATTTCTCGCCGATTATCCTTAACAAATAAAAATTGCCACTTAACAGTGTGATTTAGTATCAGCAACAGATAACAGTACCATCACAACACACTCATAGTACTTTCTCTTTAATTTTATATGGCAATGATCCTAGGTAATCTAGTCCAGTTTAGTTTTTGTAATGAGTTAAATTTTTTATGTTAAATAGATCATATAAATGAGAGGTAATTTTCATTTTAAATCAACTTTTATACATAAAACACCAAATCATATGTATGATGCATTTAAAAAGTTACACAATGGATGATTATTTTTCATAAAATGATGCATTATTCATTGTGTTTCTTTCTCATTTAGAATTAAAAAAAAAATTATGCATACTGAATATTTTGTGTTTATCATAATTTTTAATATATTATGATACAGTAAATTTATTATAAAGAAAACAAAGCCTTTTTTCACCTTTTCATTTGTAGTGCTTTCTCTTAAATTTTTTAACAGACCTCCAGTCTCTGATTTGTAGCCACAATGACCAGGATACATTGAACGAAGCATAGCTAAATGACAGCGACTTTCACCTGAATTTTCAGAAGCTTGCATTTCACAATAAACAACTCCAGCATCTTCACCTTCTCCATTGATGTGATGAACTTCAGTAATGAAGGCAGAATCCTGTAATTAAAAAATATATACATTTTAAAATTAATATCCAAAGTAAAATTCTAACATTAGTTTACAGTAGCCTCTTAGCTCTCTATTTTAATTTGGGTATTTCCTTTTTCTGTCCTAAAAATGGTAAATGCTTATAATAAATCTATCTAAACTGCATGATTTCAAAATTAATAACTGTCATAATTCATACACAAAGCTTGCAGTATATATAATTTACATACGGCTTTAAACAACAATAGTTTCAGAAGTTTAAATCTTAACCAATTAAGATAAGACAAACCAAAAATAACTCTTGTGAAACAAAATTCAAGTCAATTTGAGTGCAAGTTTCAGCTTAGACATGCTGAAACTCATTTTTGATTCTCTTGCTAGCTAGTCTGCTGCTTCATTTGTCTTTAAAAATATCCTTTTAAAGTTGTAAACTGTATTGATATAGTTCATCAAGAATAGGCATTACTGCACCAATTTAAATGTGTTGGCTATAAAATATTTGTCAACAATAATCAAAAAAAGTATATTAAAGCCAATCATGACTGTAAGCTTCTTCTTTATATACCTACATAACTTCAACACTCCAAATTATTGCATATACATAGACGTACATTCATTTTTCATTGGTTATCTTAAATTACCATAATACAAAGAGGAATTAAACTTGATTCTAACAAACTGTGAATTTGTTTCACTTAAAATAAAGGCTTTAAGAAAAAAACAAGAACGTCTTTACAAAGCAAAAGTAAGACATAAGCATTTATTTTTATTTAATGTGGCAAACTTTCGCAATTTCTATTAAATTTATGGAAGATAAGCACACCAATATCAAATTAGACAAAAAGAGCATCCTAAATTTACATAATGGGTAAACAAATTTACATAATGGGTTTTTAAAAAAAAGCAATGTGTAAAGTACTATATATAGAATACAGAAATTCACATGATCAAAAAGCATGACAATAATGTTTTAAGAGCTTTGAGGAAAACTACATTAAAATATTTGCATAGTATTAAGTAAAGTTGAAAGATTTTAGTAAATAAGAAAAACTTAAAAAAAGCCCAATTAATAAAATGGATATGTTTTCTCGATAATTACAGAACTAAAATTTAAAAAAAAAAAAATAAAAAAGGGGCATGAAAAAAGAATGACCAAGGAACCAAGAATGAATCATTATGAAAAATTTTTTAATTATCTCTTTTTTGACATAAAATTAATTTCCTTTAATACAAAATCTTAATGTCATGTTAATTTGGTTAATAACATAAATGAATCCCCAAGAATTATAATCTGAAACAGGATGTTCAAGAAATCAAATATTAGCATTTATGCATCAAATAATTAGATGTGGATATGATATGTTAGTTTGGAAGGTCAAACAGAACTTTCTTTAACCATGAATGTGAAAATGAGATGAAAAGAAATATGCACTTGCAACACAAAAGAAATGTTAAAAGTTTTCTGGCCAAATGATGGGACTTGTATGGATGTGAAAAAGACTACAAGAAATCCAATTTACCAATAATAATAATAATAATAATAATAATAATAATAATAATAATAATAATCAGTTTGGCAACAGATGATTGAAAGTCTTGATTATTCATTTACTGAAATTCTGATCAGCAATAGTAGGCTATGTAGTATTTATAACTTTCTTTTTCTGAGAATTAAGTTTCATAATCTTCAGCATGAAAGTTCAAGGATCACCTCGGTTTATCAATGCGTATTAAAAACCTTAGAATTTCAGTACTTACACATTATCTCTTCAGTCCCCTGATGGAAATTTCAGCAATAGTCGTCAGTCGTTACTGTGGATTTCTAAAGGACATGGTCATCCATAATTGGTGCAAAATTGCACTACTTAGCTAGTCGACAGGATAACGCATAAGTACCAAATTTCATACCTAAAATAGAGCCTAAAGTTTTTTTTTTTCCTCCCTCTCTTTTGTGATAAGATGAAATTAACATTTTGTCTTATTTTACCATTTGCAATCAAAGAAGCTAGTTCTGCCTGATCTTTAAAGACACAGTATAGTACATTTTTTATGTATATATAGTATAGCACATTATTTATGAATTACACAGTATAGCATCTGCTACTAATTGTTGATTTCTTTAGTGATTCTCAACACTTTTTCCATTACATTATACTTTTAATAGTTTAAAAATTTGGCAGCACACTAACAATCAGATAAATTTTAAAAAACTTCACTTAGTTAATTGATTGATTTACATAAAATACATTTCATAAAAATAGCATACACTAATAATTTTCAATAAATTACAAAATAATATTGCAATACAAAGTAAACAAAATGTTTATTTAATGACAAATTACAAATTACATTCAATACAAAATTTGAAATGGGTGTTTTTTGATAACTTTATTTACATTTGAGCATAAAAATCATAATGCTACTTTCATTTTGTGATCCAGATTTGAAACTCTGAATTGCCCTCCAATCTTTATATTGGTCAAAATTGAAAATGGGAATTCGGGCAAATGAGATGCAAAAAATTTCAATAACACACTTAAAGCTTTTTAAGATAATGCAGGATAATCATATCCAAGATTAATCCAGAAAGAATTAATTCATTTCTCTGAATGTTTTGCTTTGGGCTTGGTTCAAAAAGTCTGCACAAGGTAATTAGAATCAATAAAACTACTAACCAATAAACAACAAGAACCAATAAAACTACCAACCAATAAATAACAAAAAACAAAAACCAATAAAACTACTAACCAATAAATAACAAAAAACAATAAAACTCAGATGTTGCATATCTATAAGTAACTGCAATGGCATCTCGTGACATTAAGGTGCAGGAAAATCCAACATGCATCATATGAGAAAAAATTTTGTATTGCTTGAGAACACTCACACTATATATATATATGTACATACAAAATAATTTTTCCCATCTGCATTTGTAAAAATTTGGCAGCACACTAAAGTGGCATGGTGTAGTGGTTGCAAATCTGCTTCAGCATTTCACTCATTTGGCATGCTCTTTTTTACTATCTGAAATTAGGTGTTTAGATACAGACCCAATTAAATCTTGTAGCTTTTAGTTACAATCTTGTAACTAAAATGGAAATCTGAATGATTTTAAGATTATTATGATTGTTTTTCATGAAAGAATTTTCCTTAATGATAAAAAAAATTTAAAGTGCTATCAAAACTGATGGGAGAAAACTTTCTTCAATGGCAACAGCTTTTAAATAACTTGATGTCTGAATAAGAAAAAAAAGTAAAAATAAAGTCTTAAGGCCCTAAAATACATAATTAGAAAGAAATCATTTTCAATTAGCTGAAACATGATTTAGCATGCAAAGGAAGGAAAAGAGAAAAGTGTTGTTGATAAACAGGTAATAAGTATTAAAGTAGACTGATATTTTAGTGTAATCCTCAAACACAGCATGATGACGAATATAAGTAACATCCTTATTACATGGTACCGTCTGCAGTAGACAAATGATAAAATAATAAAAATTAAGCTTCATTATTAAATCGAATTGTTTTGCAATTTAAAATGTTTATTTCTTTAATATTTAAAATTTATTTTGAGCTGTAAATAATACAGATACTTAATCATCATCAAATGCAGATGTTCATTTATTTATGCAAACAAAAATAATATAAAAAAACATTTAATGGCAAATTTTTCATACTGAAGGATAGAAATGAATAAAAATTTTTCATACTGAATAAAAATTTGAATAAAAATAAAATAAAAATTTTTCATACTGAAGGATAGATGATCATAACTATTAAATAAAATAAATGTACACTCATCACTGAAATGCGTTTTTTGAAATGTTAAATGAAGAAACATAAGTTCATTTAATCTAACAATATAAAATCCAGCAGCCCAAGACATAAAAATTAACGTTTAGCAGAGGAAAAGTTTCAAATCTAATAAATTAATACTTACTGTGAGAGTTGGGAATAATAAATGATCAAGATATATGGGCAAAAGCTTTAAGAACCCCTCATCTCCTGCTGTAGTCACTGTGTAACATGTATGGTCAGTGTCTGTCCAAGCATTTGTTCCTTGTGCTAAGCAACGATTAGCAACTAAGTCCAAGATACCCTAAAACCAAAAGTATTCAGTAAACTGCATTTTCATTTCTTATAGAAAAATGAACAAAAACATTGCAATTATACAGTAAACATAATATGAATAAAATAAAAAAAAGGCATGCTTTTCTAATGTGCAAAAATGTATGGACTAATCGTTACAAGATGCACATGCACTTAAAGATTTGTTATTTGAAATGCATCCTACTATCTGTTATTTCTGTCCATCCATTCTCTAGTTACCTTATAAAGCCTGAGATGCAGAAAAATAGAGAATCATATATTCTGCATAAAAATGCCCAAGCATATCTATTCTTCATGGCCAAAAAATTCCTCACTAGAAGATATACTAAAATGTAAAATTATGGGGGGAAAAGTGAATGAAGTTTGTCACAGATTTTGAATAAAACTCAACTCATTTTGAGGCAGATCAGACACAGGTCCCGCTTCTTTAGGAGAAAACAATCGTTTTGCTCCTGATGACTGGATTGGTTCAAAATCAAAGGACCAAATGAAAGTGGTTCAGAACCAAATAGGAAAAACAAAGATACTTTGTGATTATCTGCACCCCAAATGAAAAAAAAAATACCAATGTCAATGCATGATGTTACTAAAAAATATTCATAGGGCAATCTAGGTATACATGTAGCACCTCTCCCAACATCTTATCACTTTTCCAGACATTTTCCCAGTGTGACTGCAGATTATGACTTCTTCTATGGAAATTTCAATGTTTCAGCATAGCATCGAACTGCATATTGCAGTTTTTGTTGCCTTTGGCAAAATTTTGGACTTTCGTGTTCTGCATCTTCTATAGAAAAAAAAAAAAAAAAAAGTTAAAAAAAATTTAGCAGCACTGGAAGCATTATCAAAATGAACAAAAACATACCCAAACACTTTTCTCAACAAGTCAGCAATGAGTTCATGCCTTTTTGGTAGGCAAGCAGTTAATCAGAAAGCACCAAAACAAGTGTTGCAAAATAACATTCATTTTTTAAAGAACTTTTATGTCTATCAGTTATTTGTTGCCTGATGAAAGACGTTTCTTCCACTTCTAAAGTCTTCATTCATTACGTCCTTTTCTCCCACATACTTTGGATGATATAATGTATGTTAGATTTTTTACTAAATCAAGTCAATTCTAAGAACTGCAATATAATTTCTATTTCAAAAATTATCTGAATACAAGATGGCATTAGACCACTGATAAAACTAACCTGCCTGACAATCTACCAAAAGACTCTGAACAGTCCATCAACCAGGTTACATAGAAAACTGTGTCCGGATTACCTTGAAACACCAAGAATGTTATTCCTTCCACATTGTTCACTCTCATCCAACTTATTTGCATAATAAATAAGTCAGAATGATGCATGTGTGTCTGTGTTTATGATCATGTCTTTAGTTGGCAAAAAGAGCATTATAATATTTCAATAAAAATATTTCAATTATGAGAACAAAAATTAATTTCTATCTAAAGACAAGAAATGAATCATATCCTAAAAACGCATTAATTGATATGCATTATTTACTTTATATGGATACTTTTCACTTCCCATAAATACTAAATGCTCCAGAGTATGAGGTAATCCATCATCATCATGAGCTTCCGTGGCTACAATAGAGAAACAATGCCTTAAGTTCAACAAATCATATTTTAATACACTTACAGATACATAATTTAGAAATGGACTATGAAAACAGTTTCTCAAATAATAAGCAAAATTCCTTCTAATTATTGTTCATGCAACTATAAAATGCTCAACTTATTGTCAGTCAAACTTTATGCTTTCAAAATGACATTTTATCCCAAAATTTATTTTTTGAATTTCTTATGTGTACAAATTATAAGAATTTGCACATGAAATAAAATACTAATTAACAACTAGAATTACTGGCACTTACATATTATCAAAACCACTTTAGTACAGTTTGGCAAATTTTATGGAAAAAGAACAATTACTTTTATTGCAAAAAATTATATATCACATACACATTCTATGTTTCAACAATATATTTATTCCAAAAGACAATCAGTAAACGTAGTTACAAATGGATTTTTGTTTTTTGTTGTGGTGGAAATTTTGTAGCGATTGCTTTGAGAAAGATTTTGAAGGATTGTTTCATTAGTGATACAGTCACAAAATAATGTATTCCTACAGGAATTTTAACTCTCTTTCTTCTATTATATAAAAATACTAAAAGCACAAATTTTTAAATTACCGAGTTTAAGACAAACAAATAATAATTTTTCTACAGAAGCCGTCGGAATGTGGAATACAACAAAAAAGAATGCATACAAAAATTGCTACATTGGAAACTGAATATTTGTCATGGGCATGGTTACCTGAATAATTTTTGAGCACAATGGTTACCATAGTTTGGTGTATTCTGAAGCTTTGGCATTTTCTGCTAAGGTGGTTTTGATAATGCATAAGTGCCAAAATTCTTTACAATAAGTAAAAGCGTTTTATGAAACAAATAGAAATTAAAAAACTATTCAGATTATTATACTCAAAATAATCTCCTTTCCAAAATTTTAATAAATCAATGTTAAAAGTGTCTTTTGAGGAGTCTTTCCCAATTTTGGGGCTATTACATTACATTACTACTGTTTTTACACAAGATTATTACATATGTTTTTGAATGATGCATAGTATAGCAAGTGTCTGTCCAAACATTTGTTCCTTGCGCTAAGCAACAATTAGCAACTAAGTCCAAGATACCCTAAAACCAAAAGTATTCAGTACACTGAATTTTCATTTCTTATAGAAAAATGAATAAAAATATTGCAATTATACAGTAAACATAATATGCATTAAATAAAAAGAATGGCATGCTTTTTTAATGTGCAAAATTTTATGGACTAATCATGACAACACGCACATGTACTTAAAGATTTGCTATTTGAAATACATACTACAATCTGTTATTTCTTCCATTCATTCTCTAGTTACCTTACAAAGCCTGAGATGCAGAAAAGTAGAGAATGATATATTCTGTATAAAACAGTGCACTTTTTGTCGCCAAGCTCACCAACACTGATGGTTTTAGCAATATACAGTTAAATTTTGAAATAAAACATGATATGAAGCCTATATATGCAAGCATTTTAAATGCGCTATTCAGTGTATAATATAATGTAAGCCAAATTCAGCTTGTTAAACATAATAAATTAATACAATTAAATTCAGATTAGTGAAAAAGCATGATATTAAACACACACAAGTCAAATTTAGCTGGTTAAACACTACATTTAAAACAATTAAATTCCGATTAGTAGTACAACAAGATGTTAAGCGTATGTAAGTAAAAATTAACACTAAAATTATAGAGTCATTAGGTTAGTTAGAAGCAGAAGAGATGAAAAATGAGCAACGCCTTTGCCAGGAATCGAACCATGGGCCTCTCTGTTATGCGTGGAGCGTGCTGACCACTACACCATGAAGGCAAGCGAAGGCGGGAGAAATACCTTATATACTCCCCATTTTAAAGAATTTGGAGAATCATCATCCACCACCTTTTTTTTTTTTAGTTCGAGCACCACTTGTAGAGTATTTTAGAATTTTTTTAAATAAGGAAATCGAAGAAATGAGCAATGCCTTCACCGGGAATGAAACCACGGTCCTCTTAGTTACGCGTCGAGCGTGCTGACCACTACACCACGAAGGCATGCAAAGAAGGCGGGAAAAATACCTTCTAAAATGTAAAGTAAATGTTAGTATTATGATTTAAATAGATTTCTAATTAATGCTATTATAAGTGTTTTAAAAAAAGTTAGCTACTTATATCTAGCAAAATTTCACTTCTTTTTTAAAATTTTTACGGCTGAGAAAAAGGCCCCCTTTTTTTAACCTGCACCTTTAATTGCATTTAAAATCTCCTTGAAAGGATTTCGCATTTATGTTTGACTTTATGCCAAAATAGGCATTCGAGTAGCTACCAGTTAGAATTTTCTTATGAAAGCCACTTCTTTGTAATTTTACTTTTAGATGCCGCCTGTTCGATTCTGTGAATTGGATATGTGCACCAGCTACCAGATGAATGAAATTTGTGGGTTGATTACCTGCAAAATCCATGCCTGCCTAAGAATAAGTATGTCTGCGATTCATCAGTCATAATAGTTGTTCCCTTTGCCATGTGCTTCTTAATCAGTGGTATTAGAATTAGTGAACATGTTTTCGATGAAGGCAATAATCCTTCTGAATTACACCACTACAGACAAGTATACCTGTCTCCGATAACTTTCTTAATTAAACAAAAATAATTCCATCTATTAATTATTGAAAAGTTCAAGAAAGACAGCATGGAAATCAGACAAATAATAGTAAATAAGTGAAAACTAAATTACACGTGCAAAGACAACAGATTTGTGTTTCAATACAATGTTCAAAATTATGAACAGAAATGCAAAGAACCAAAAAGAACGTAAGAGGAATGGTTGCTACTGCCAGACAAGTGAAACCATTAGGCTACCAGGTCTAAACTATTACCACCATTTCTGGCTGTCTTTATACACTTGCCAGAAAAATATTCATACATGGAGAGAAAAAATGTTGTTGTACTTACCAATATGAGATACAAATTTTATTCAATTCTTTCTTCTGAACACTCATTCGTTAAGCATTTCCCTAGATTCCTGGTGTTTTTTACAAGGCTTATTAGTTAAAAAAAACCATGTTTTAACACAAAAATAAATTGATCGCAGCACTTTGTATTAGAAAAAATTTCTGTACACATCAAAAGGGGGAGTCGCCGTATTAATAAGAACATTGGCACTCACAGCAATGGTTTTATTTTAGTTTGTGATCAGTTTTTGTTAGGATAACTTGTGTTTTGAACTAGTTTAAAGTTTATGTGTTAAAAACTCAGTGACGGTCTTCAAAACTTAAGAAATTGTACCTGATGTGACAAGAATTATCCTGAAATTTTGAAAAGATAGCAAAATTTATCATGAATTGGACAGGTCTCAGGAAGAACTCATTCTTTCATCCTTCTGTCTAGTATGTCATACAATCATTCAATTCCATTAGTTCTATTTTATCAAAGCCATGTAATTTACATAACAAACTTACATGTACGACAAAATTGGCTTTTATTTACTGTACGGTTCCGCTTTGTTTCTGTCTTGAAAAAATTGCCAAGTGATATTGGTTGTTCATGAAATCTGGAAACCCACTGTGTAAGATAGGTTTTTCGGTACCCCTAAGGTTGATAATGTTGGCAATATTTTGTAATAGTAACCCTTTCGTATGAACCGAAGATTTTCAGTTGTTGTATTTGGTTGCATGTATGTAATGTTTTATGAAAGTCGTGCCTGAAAGGTTGCTTAGTGTTATAAGTGAGTATATTATTCCAGATATGACTATAATTTCTGACTGCTGGAAGGAGTACATAAAACAGAAGGAATATGGAGTGCAATTACACACAGTTATCCAGAAGGAAAACGAAGGATGGCTTGGACTATTATTTGGCCGAAAATGTGTGATGCAAGAAGGAGCAGGGGGAAAAAACGTACTTATGGCTTGAACGCTATTATATGTATTTATTAACCATTAACAGAGGATCAGCCGAAAAGACAAAATATTTAATTCAATTCTTATATGGGCGAGATGCTGATAGGAGGCATTAATGGATGCACGTGAAGAAATAGTATGTTAAAAAATTGACGCTTTATTTATTTATCGGTATCTGTGTGTTAACTTTTGTTAAAAGATTTATTGTTTAATGTTTTTATGATACGAAATATGTAATTTTGATTATTTATTACTCTAGGTTTGTGTATTATCAGTTATTTGTTCGTGTCTGTGTGTTAAGACAGCGGAAAATTTTTTCTGGTTAACATGATAGTTTTAACTTTTTTTTAGGTTTCTGATTTTGTTTAAGTCAAAATAGATCGATGTGTACACGGAGAAAGTTAAATTAGCGCACAATGCCCAGTTTGTGCAATTCTCCGATTTTTTTTTAATATAAAATAGGCCGATCTGTACATGGACACTGGGTTTGTGTAAGTGTTTGACATCATGTTTTGATTTTCTGTAGGGGCTTCATAGCGCCGACCTTGGTGTCAAAAAAGAAAAGATTAACCAAGAAATGTATTCAAAAGTTAGTAAAATTACTATTGAATATTTGATTAAAAAAAAAATTTGAAGGTCTCAGTATTGAGTTTCTTAATATTTTGAAGTTTTTCCTCTTCTGTAGGCATATTTTTTCTGGGAAGTATATAAAAATAGGTTCTCCGAGGAAGTGCTTCCATCTTCTAAACTGCACTTTACTTTTTCACTGAAAACAAATTTTACGATGTTTTGCGCTTTGACAACGGATGCTTTCATAATTGACGCTATTAGTGAAACATAATATCAATAATATTAATTATTATCGAGTTATAAACTGCTTACAAGCATATCTTATGAAAATATTGCTCAGCTAAAAAACAAGATCCGAGTCATAATCTTTTGCCCTAATGTTCTCAAAATATTCAACAGAATTATGAATTGACAAAATATTCCTTACCTATACATAAATAACCGCCCACCAAAGGGCCGCTAACATTTGCAATGCATATGGTCATTCCATTAGTTGTTGATTTGTATTTAGTTAATTTAGCACCACCATCAGTTACAATTTCAGCAATGCATTCGTAATTATACTTCTCTGGCATTTTAAATCTTTAAAAAAAAAAACGTTAAAAATGTACTACTGAAAATTTCATGCGATCAGTCTAATACCGTCAATTTAATACCTTACTACCCTGATATCAATAAAGAAAACAAAAGGTAAAAGAACCGCAATTGCCAGATTTTTCAACTTTTTTATAAAAAAAAAAGGAGGCAGGAATTTAAAAACCAATAGCTGTTCAAAATTATTGATTAAATATTGTTCATAAATTGTCCTTAGAGATTTTTATCATGGTCCACGGAAAAATATTTCATGCATCAAGATAGTTTTTTTTTTTTTCAAAAAGCTAACGGGAAAATTATTAGACAAAATCAAAAACAATATTTCCAATATTAAGTGAAAGGAAATGAAATTTTCCTTTCGTCTTTTCGCGTGCTTAAAATAATGATGAAAATTTTGCTTAATTAATAAATTGTAAAATAGTTAGAAATGACTGAACATTTTTCAACATAGGTTTTGCTTAAAATAGGTAAGACCAGGCGAATTTATTTTTATATTTCTTAAAATTTCTTTATTAATATCTAATGTTTTCAATATTTATTAGTTCATTTTTATATTTTTTGTATTTAAGGTAAAAGTGAATTGCAGTTAAGTTGAAATAAACCGTAACTGAAATGTCCGTAATTGTTCTTGTTTTGTTTTGATTTTATCGGGTGCTGGCTACTGTCTGCTGATTAGCCATCTGTTTCTGTTGTGCCAGCCGACGACAAACCGTTTTCGCGCGATAGGGAATCAGAGCGTGACATTTCAATGCTTTAGTTCATGCAAAATGTGCTGTTATACACAATGCTTGACTTTATTATTATCTGATGTTTTGATCACATGTGAAGCCCTATGATTTCGCGTCGTTTGACATTTTATTGCGGTTTTTGATATATAATTTGCTGTCCATGTATTTTTGATTTTTCCAGTTTTCCTATTTAATTTTGCATGCCAAGGTAATAATTGATTTCGTGTATTTTTATTTAATTTCTTGTAAGAATGTAACCAGTGGGCCTGTGTTTTGTCATTTATGTGTTGCACAATATATTTCAGATGCATAAATCATACTTAGAGTTTGGGTTCCATGTAGAAGATCTGTTGTTTAAAGGTTTAACGACTGAATCAGTTGGGGGTATGAACTTTTCCTGTTTTTCTTTTTTATATATATTTGTCTTGTTTTGGTTACGCATGTGTGATTAATTGCATTTTGTTATTCATATGAAACGTGTGATGGTGTTTCTTAAACTGTATTTCTTTTTATTAACACTAAGAAATCCTGCTTCATTACACAGACATCCCATTTTTATCCCTGTTATTTCTGATAAGTATGTTTTTCTAAGTAATAGTAGGATTTTTATAGAACTTTTTTCAGTGATTAGATAATTCAATAAATGTTGAAAAACATGGTAAAGCTTCATCATAATGTCCCTAAAAGCCGTATCATATTGCTTTAGCTTGCATTTCAAATTATCATCGATTTTATGAGAAAATTTGCATGAAATAGTCATAAAATAGTCAGAAGTATGAAAAATTTATGCAAATTTGAAAATTAAATTAACTGTAATAAAGTTTTTTAATAATTCTTATTGATACTAGAGCTCAAGACTGCATACAATCTGTAAAATCTTTTCTTATCAACACCAGAAAAAGTCAGCCTGCAGTCCTCTAGTATGACCAGCCATGCTGTGGAAGACAGTTCATACATAATATATGCAATTTATATTCTTACAAGAAGAAAGTAAACCATTCAAAACTTTCATGTAGTAAATGCTGCGAAAGAGAGTTCATAATATGTAGAATTTATAACTTTAAGAAAAGAAAGTAAACTGTAACTAGAAGTTTTTTTAATATGATTAAAATTAGATAATCAGTTTTTTGTAAAATAGCCGTGGTATTAATAATTAATATCATTTACGAATAAATAAGTGAACTTATCATAATGAAGAAAATTTGTCAGCAATAAATTGATATAAAACTGTTCATTAATATGTGTAATTTAATGCATTTACTCCTTTTCAGTGCTATGATAAATCATTAAAAAAACACAGAATGCAAATGAGTTTCATTGTTATTTGTGAATTTTGAATGCATATTTATATTTCACATGAAAATTTATTTCTTAAACTTTGAAAATTATTAACTTTTTATTCATTGAAATTTTATTAGTCAACTGTTGGTATTATTGCATAAATTCATGTCTTAAATCTGTGGACATATATGGTTGTGAATCAGAACCTGATGACTTTCATAGTATATTCTTTTTTCTAAATATTTTTATATCTTTATGGAATTTAAAATAGAACTATAGAAACATATTTTAAAATCATTAAAGCATCATTTTTGTGAATATTTAAACTATATTGACAAAAATGAATTGATGGTTGAATAATCACTATGAATTTGTTTTGTTAAGCATCATCGGTTTTGTCATTTCTTGTTGATTGAATCAGAAAGTGTTTGTTAGTGTATGATTTAATTTTATTCAGATTTATGTGAGTTTGAATGCAACAGGAAAATTTTGTTGTATGTATTTGCAATGATATTAAACCCCAGAATAAGAATTAAAATGGCAATTGGGAATACTGCTTAAAGTGATTTTTTAACTAAAATGTTACATGTCAAATGGTTTGTAAATTTATTCATGATATTGTATCAAAATGCCATAGTGAACCATTATAATTAATAAAGAGAAATATATAACCTATAAGAATATTAATACTGAGCAACTCGTAGTATACTAAAAAACTGTTTGTGACTATGATGAGAATTTTTGGAATTGGCAGCATGGTTTTCTTCTGATTCCTGTGTGAACCATATCTATATGTTGTTTTTAAGAAAAACATTTTTCCAGAAAAATCCCTTTTCTGAGCAAATGTTCAGTGTATTTTTCTTCCTTTTATTGAAGCAAAGGAAATATTGTAAATGTGAAAAATTTCGGTTTTCAGAAATATCCATTTTGACTAGTTTTTTTGTGAGCTTTATATGTATGTATGTCACATAACACAAAAATGGTTTGACATAAAATGTTAAAATTTTGTATTTGGGGCTTTTGACTAGTTTGAGAATAATGTCTGTACATATGCATGACATATATGCATACATATATGTATGCACATATGTACGTGCAAATGTTCTTTATATGTTTTGCATAACTAAAAAATTATTATTCGTAGAATGAATCAGCTGTTTACATCAGATTTTTTGCCATTGTTAAATAATCATACATTAATTATTGAAACTTCTTCAACGCATCATTTTAATATTCTTATATTTTTTATTTGTTTGTTATGTGTTAATGTCATTTAAAATATTATAAAATATTAATGATAGTGTTAAAAATGCAAGTTTAATGGGAATATCATTATGCCATATGTTTCTTTGAAATGAAATGTAAATTAACATGAAAGTTAGATGTGTTCAAATGTCATGATAAGTTTAGTTATTAATGCTGAATTCAAGATAGAGGTATACAAGTAGATATAGCACTTAACATAATATGACATTTAGTATACTTATGCTATTGTTTGTGTAAGAATTACTGTATTACCATGAAAGGTAATGGAGAAGTATTATGGTTTAGCTGCAAATCTGGAAATTTCACAAGTCCTATTCAGTAGCCAAGGAAGTAATAGAGAAGAAAATAAACGTAAGTAACAAGGAAATAACAGTGACCAAAAAGAGTAACTGTGCATAAGGTCACATTAACATTAATTTTTAAATTTTAGTTTTTATGGGAAAAGAAATATTGAAGTATTCATTAATCTGTATTAATAATTTAATACACTTAGTATTTAAATATCTTCAGTATTATTGGTCATCTTACAGTATTTGTATATAATAATTAGAGATCAGTTCATGAAGAACATTTGAAATAAACATAAATTTTTTTAATTTCACTAAAAGTCTACATAGCTGATGGCTAGGAAAATTAATATCTTGAATAACATAAATGGGCAAATATAAAGAATGACTTATTTTTTCATTTATTTATTAAGGATATGTGTAAAGGTCAAATATAGAATCGAAATTTGAAACCAGATTTTCAGACTACATGTCTTGAAGTAGCCAACCAAGATATTAAAAAGTAAAAAAAAAAAAAGGGGGGGTTATTCATTTATACTTTCTACACTAGAGATATGTTGGTGGTATTTATTATTTTAAAAAAATTATGTAATAAAAATCCTGCATAGAAAGAAAAGTACCTGCGAAAAGGATTCATGTTAATATATTTCTTCATATGCAAATGCATATATACATGTAAATAAGTATTATGTTTACTAAAGAGTATATATGATTAATTTTTATTGTACAGTGTTGCCTATTGAGAAATACCGGAAGTTGTTGTCCCTCCCCCCTAGCTTTAATGATCGTAGGTTCTAAAAATTAAATACGAAACCGCTTTATTTTAATATATTTAAAAATTACATAACAACAGTTGTAGAGTTTTATAATTCTTACGGTTTACTTCTGTGAAGAAAAAATTCTAATTATTTTTTTTTAAATTCTTTTCCGACGTTTGAAACGTCTTCCAAAAGTAATTCCGAGTTTGAGGACATGATACATTCTTCCCGTAAGTTATCTTAACTTATCTTTACAATTAGAGTGAAAGAATAGGTTTTATACACTGACAAGTCAAAACATTATGGCCATCTCCACATTTTTCAATGAACTTGTCTGGATGACGTGGAAAGCACGTGATTAAGTGGGAATGGTATTTAATTGCTGCTGGAGAAGGTAAGGAATCATTGCGAAGGCACGAGAAGAATAAACTCCAAGTCATACAAAATAAATTATTGCGTACAATGACAAATGCACATATGTTTGTCAGTAATATTACCTTGCGCCTCGACCTTAAACTGGACACGCTTGATGAGCATATTCGGAAGTTAAACAGAAATTTCTAAGCTAAAGCACTAAACTGTGAACATATGAATATCTTCAAATCATTGAATTATACTATACTTGAGGAGGATAGAGACTTTCGACCGTTTGCCGCCCACCTCTGTGATAATAACTTTCCTACTTGATGATGTACATAATGTAAATATTTTACTTTTTGATTTCCTAATTTTCACTACTATATGCATTTATATTTTATGATGTGGTTCATATTGTAATGTATATACCTTAATTAAATGCTTGTAATTCTTTGTGTGTTCTTACTTGATATCACAACGCTTACTCTCCCCTGTCCATGATCCTTGGTTTTTCTGACCTGTGATGTTGGTCTCCCCTTCTTTCTTACCTCCTAGCACTGCGTTAGTTGATGATTGGTCCATGGTGATGTTGCCTACATGGCAAGATTGATTGAGCCGGACACGCAGTCCTTCGGACTGCATTATCGGCAATAAGTTCACAGTCAGTCAGTCAGTCAGTAAGGAATCATTCTTGCACCTACTTTTGTGAGTGATGGGAAAGTCTGCTGATCTAAATGAATTTGATGCAGGACAGATTGTAATGTCCCGAAGACCCAGAACGAGTATCTCCGAAACTGTACAACTGGTAGATTGTTCACGACCTGCCATTGTTAGTATTTATTCAAAGTGGATAAATAACGCTGAAACCAGCAGCAGACGCCAAGGTGTTGGAGTTCCACGTGTCATCAAAGAAAACGGACGTAAAAGACTGTCCCGCTTGGTTCAGCAAAATCGGTGTCAGACAGTGGCTCAGCTGACAGCCCGATACAGTGCAGGTCCAAGTGCAAGTGTGTCGGAACTCACAATGCAGCGGACACTGTTAGATATGGGACAGCACAGCAGACTTCTCACTGGTGTGCCTCTGTTGACCGAGCGTCACTGTCAACTACGCCAACAGTGGACTCGAGAACATCGAGACTGGACCATGGATAAGTGGAAGACAGTTGGTCGATGAATCACGGTTTCTCATTCATCGCATGGATAGTTATGTCAGGGTACGCCGTCTTCCAGGTGAACAGTTGCTGCCCCTGTACAACAGGTAATACACAGGTTGGTGGTTGGGTTATTATGCTTTGGGGAACGTTCTTGTCGGAGCTGTGGGACTCTTAGTTGCGGTAGACCATGAAAGCCACGGACTATCTGAACCAAGCTTCATTGTCAACTACGCCAACAGCAGGCCCGGGAACATCGAGACTGGACCATGGATAAGTGGAAAACAGTTGGTCGTATGAATCACGATTTCTCATTCATCACGTGGATGGTTGTGTCAGGGTACGCCGTCTTCCATGTGAGCAGTTGCTTCCCCTGTACTGCAGGTAATACACAGGTTGGTGGTTGCGGTATTATGCTTTGGGGAACGTTGTTTTGGGGGCTGTGGGACTGTTAGGCTGCGTTCACACGGGAGCATAAAGGGCATAAGTGGTTTAAGCCGAGCTGCGTTGCCAAGGCAACCAGTCTGTGCTACGTCATAAAATCTGGTTTAGGTCTCTTGGCGTAAGGTTCTAGCTTTTCAACTTTATGACGACTTGGGATAAGCGTCGACCAATCAGAGCGAAGCTAAAACGAAGCGGCATTAAGCAGAGCGAACGCTGGAAATCAGTCGAGCGGGAACATATCCACGCATGCGCAAATTTAGCTTCTCTCATTGGCCACAGCTTAGACCCTGTCTCGCAGGTGTGAACGGAGCTTCCGTATTTTATGCCTTTATGACTATGCCCTTTATGCCCCCGTCTGAACGCAGCCTTAATTGCGGTAGAACAGACCATGAAAGCCACGGATTATCTGAACATAATTGCGGATCAGTTGCACTCTTACATGGCGTCTGAATTCCAAACTGGAAATAGATTTTTCTAGCAGGACAACGCCCCATGTCGCAAGTCTCGTATTGTGTTGGAGTGGTTCGAGCAGCATAAGGATGAATTCTAGTTAATGTCCTGGCTATCTACTCGCCGGATCTTATAAAGCACATTTGGGATGTCATGAAGTGGCAGCTTAGAAGTCAAACAGTACCGTGTCGGGATATCTCAACTTTGCGTGACCGCTGTTTAGACATTTGGTACAGTCTGTCGCCAATCATGTACCAAGAACTTGTAGAATTCAAGCCAAGGCGAGTTTCAGCTGTTTTGCGGGCCAAAGGTCACATGACGCGTTATTAAATAGGGGGTCATAATGTTTTGGCTCTTCAGTGTATACTATTCATAATTAGTCAAAGATATTTCTAATCTCTACGTTCGAAAAGCTCAGAGATTTCAACATTTAGAAAAAATCGGGGGAAAAGTGTATAAATGAAGAATGATTTGAACATAAATTAATCTTGAGAATTTTTCTCTTTCTGAGGGAGGTTGCTGCAGCATTGGCTGACGGTTTAAGACCGTTGAATACTGGTAGTTCAACCTGGGATCGAATGGGCGTGCCTTCTTGGTTGGTTTTCCCCATATGTAACGTCAATTCAAGCTAGTTTCCCTTAGAAAGTCCTCTATGAAGGCATCCTTTTCCGTAGGTAGATAGCCTTCGCATGTTTTCCGTATTTATATAACTTTTTCGATGAAGGAAGGAGGTTAGTAATAAATTTTAGTTCAAATTTTCTTTGATAGAGTCTTTGTATTAAGGTGATAATAAATACTACTATCTAAATAGCACTGAAAACTATATTGTAAGCTTTGTCTGTGGTTGGATACTCTCAACAATGCTTTAATTAATAAGCTTCATGTTTTATGTTTGAAAGAGTGTTAA
>KK115682.1:1153488-1201811 GCA_000611955.2 Stegodyphus mimosarum
TTATTTAAGTATTAAAATTAAAAGTATTAAAATTTAATAATTAAAAGTAATTAATTTAATAATTAAAAGTATTAAAATTTTAAGTATATATATATATATATTTACAAGTTCCAGTAAACTTGCCGAACTATTATTGACACTCTTTATTACTATGACATCTCGATATGGTTTTCTTAAAATATAGTCTTCTTAGAAACAGAATTTTCCTCGCATTTTATCGTTTGCTTTGATCCAGTGAACATCTGCTGTCGCAGTTTCGAAAGCTGAGTAAAGAATAACCATAAGCTTTTGCTGCGAAGCAGGTAAAACAACAGAGATATTTGAAATATTGTGTAAATCGTTAAACATTTATTGTGATCCACTGTTTTTCTTTGGTACATACCATTTGATGATGATTGCAAAGATGTTCATAATGAGCCAAGAAGTGGTCGGCGTTTGCAGTCTCGAAAGCATTCGACAGTTGCTGCTGAAAAACCTGAAAAATAAACTTGTGTTTTCGATTGCTAACTGATGAGTAAATCAAATGATAACCATCAGTAAAGAAACAGTTCGCAAAACTTTCGTGGAAATTCTTGAAAAAAAAAAAACTTTGTTCTCGCTTTGCCCCTCATGGTTTCTGCTGCATGATAGTACGCCGTCACTCAATTTTATTTTGTCAAGCCATTGCGAGTGAAGAATATGATCACAGTTCTCAACCATTCCTCTTATTCACCAGATGTGGCTCGTACAAAGTGATCTTTTATCTCGAAAATGAGGTCTCAACTCAGTTACTTTACTTTAAGAGCATGAATTAGATTCAGGAAACCATAACCCGAAATTTTAAAGATTAATCAGAAAAGATAGTTAATTCTATGGCGGAATCAAATAGCTGCGTGAACGTCCCAGTCGTTGTATAGATTTACAAGGATTGTGTCAGAAGGACTATTAATTTCGCTTTGGCATTTTGCGTTGTTTCACTTATCAAATTGTTGCGACCAAATATTGTCGCCCTGTATTTTATTTAAAATCTGCTTAAATATGCAGGGTGTTTATAAAGTCCCGGACCCATTTTAATGTTTAATAACTCATAAAATAATAAAGATAGATTAAAATTAATAACATAAATGGTTAGATAGACTCAAAAGGTTTCATGACCCTCGTCAATGAACTTCCACGTGTGCCCCCTTCGTCGCACGGAGAATATCAAGTCGATATTCAATTTCACACCAGATACCGGCAAGCATGTCGGCGTCCACAGAGGCTATTGTGGTTGTAATTCTGGCTTTTAGGTCATCAATGTTCGACACTCTCCTCCTGTTAACGTTGTCCTTTACAAATACCCAAAGGAAAAAGTACAGCGGCGTTATTTCGGTGTGTGTGTCTTGTCTTGTCTTCAAGAGCCCAGGTCCGTGCTCATGTTTCTGACCAACAAGGAGCTCACCTTCTTTGTTCCTTTGTTAGGGAATCTTTTTCATTTTTGTGCTGTAATATTTTCTGAAGATTTGCCAACCAACCTGTACAGTAGTTAGTGATATTATTTGCCGTACCCATGGACCCAGGAAAATAGGATTTTTTAAAAACATTACCATTTTACTTTCAAAATGCTATAATAGTATATATAGCTTATCCATACCCAAGAACTCGACTGTACCCGGACTATTCTTGTGGTCTGATTAATGATGTCTTGCAGATTTCCTGATTTTCTACGGATAAAGATGTGTGGTAAGCGGTAGAAAAGCCTAGTTGCGCGAGCAATCGAAATATCTCTTCTTGGAAGGCAATACACAAGCTTTCGGGTCTGTATATCAAGTGCATCAAAGGATGGTGACTATTCAGAAATATGACGTACGTTTTCAACCCTACTTTTACATAAATTAATCAAAACAAGACAGCGGAGGATTTTTAAATTTTCATCGTAAAAAAGAAAATTTAAATAACAATTGTTATTTACATTTCAGTATAGGCATTAATTAATATTTTAAATTTGTACAGGTAATAAATGTAAGGAATTTGATTGCTTATGTATTGTCTGGACTGCTGTTCCTTCCAACTGATTTTGAAAACATCAGCAGGAGGCCTGAATGGAAACAGGCTATATTCGTGTGTAAGATGAATAGACAAAAAAAGTTCAGAAGGTTTAATTTCATCCTTTATTTCACACAGCGCAAAGTTGCTCCCGCACTTCGGAATGCACAGACTAACATTTTTGTTCTAAAACGTAAAAAAATAAGAAATATCCACTAAACAACTAACTTAACGAAATAAGAATTAAACTTAAATACTTCACAGAGACTATAACACGAAGATTGGCCTAATGACACTGCGTATCTGGTGAGCTAGATGCAAAAACTACGATACGTCTAGTATATCAGCACGAACTAAGTTCTGACCTAAAGGCAGACACGATTGACTGAAAAGCACGCGCGTAGCAGGGCAGCAAGTAGTCTCTCTCTCTCTTCTTGGATGGAAACCACTTCTTAAGTAACTTCTACAGCTTTGCAACTCATTATCATAAAATTCCTACTTGCGCTTATTCTGGCCGGAAATGGAAAATAAAAGAGAATAGCAAAGTTTAAAATAAAATAAACATTAGTAAAAACTTAAAATCCTTAAAATGTTATATAATTGATTAAGTTATTTATTTAATTTATATAGATAATAGGTATAATGAATTTAATTGCTTTATATTGGATATACAGGATGTTTATAAAGTCCCGGACCCATTTTGATGTTTAATAACTCATAAAATAATAAAGATAGATTAAAATTAATAACATAAATGGTTAGATAGACTCAAAATGTTTCATGACCCTTGTCAATGGACTTCCACATGTGCCCTCTTCGTCGCACGGAGAATATCAAGTCCATATTCAATTTCACGCCAGGTACCGGCAAGCATGTCGGTATCCACAGAGGCTATTGCGGTTGTAGTTCTGGCTTTTATGTCATCAATGTTCAACACTCTCCTCCTGTAAACGTTGTCCTTTACAAAAAAGTCCAGCGGCGTTATATCAGGTAATCTGAGTAGCCAAGGAATAGGACCTCCTCGCCCAATCCATCTTCCTGTAAAATGGTCATTCAAAGAACTACGAACGATGGTACCTCAATGAGGTGGTGCACCATCTTCTTGCAAAACGACATGTGGCTGAAGCTCTTCTAGTTTCGGAAATACGAAGTTTTCCAACATTTCTAAGATTACGACTGATGAGACCGTCTTTTCTGTAAAAAAGAAAGGCCTGATGACTCAGTCATGCATTAGTCCACACCACACATTAACCTTTGGGGAATCCCTTTGTGCCTCACGGTATTCGTGGGGGTTTTCGTATCCCCATATGCACACATAATGGCGATTAACAATGCCAGAAAGATCAAAGGATGCTTCGTCTGAGAACATTATGCGCTTCAGAAATTGAGCATCATCTTCTATCCTCCTTAGCATATCTGTTGCAAAGGCCATCCTCCTAGGCCTATAATAATAGGCAATAGTTGCCAAAACAAAAGAGAGAAAAATGCAATTAATAAGGAGACGATTTTTAGAAAAGTACAGATATTTAGACTAGAAAATGAAATTATTTGAAATTAACCCCACGCGCAGACGATATTTACAAAAGTAAAGATATTCAAACTTGAAAAGGAAAATGTATAATTTATTCCATCAATAAATGCTATAAGTTTTTGTTTATATCTTCATTATTTTATGAGTTATTAAACATCAAAATGGGTCCGGGACTTTATAAACACCCTGTACGTATGTTTCTCGCACTGTAATAAAACGACGGTACCTAGAGCCGTAATTTTGAGTATTGGACGTTTCCACCGGAATATCGGCATCTGGAAGCCCAAATTTGAAATTTGTTTTATTATCGATTTCGTATTTTGTAAAACTTAAACGAATTTCTGATTAACAAACTCAAGGATTTCAAAACGAGCAATGATAACGTTGTACAGAAAAAAACATTTTTATCTTCAGCGCGCGCGACTGTGTATCGGAAATTCTAGAGATATACTCATTTATAATTATTTTGCGATATTGCTGTTGAACTGAATTTTATGGTTTCAGTGCGAAGAACATGATAGTTAATGAGTAAAGGTAACACACAAAATGCTTAAAAAAAAAGCCCCTTTGGAGGTAATTTAAAATTTAAAACCTTTCAGGTTTCCCCCCCCCCTTGATATTTAGTAAAGAATTCTGGTTGGTAATCATTAGTATCTATAATCACAATTTTTTCGTTCCTTTGAAATTTTATTTAAGGCGATTATGCCATTCTCTTCACACTGTCTACTTTTTATTATTTGCAGAATGGTCTAAAAATCCTTGACACGCTAAAAAAAAAAAAAAAATCTGAAAGATTTCAGATTTTAAATTACGTTCAAAGGCGCGTTTTTTTAACGTTTCGTGTGCTACCTTTTTTTATTAAATATCATGTACTACGTACTCAAACCATAAAATTCAGTTCAAAATCACTGAATCAAATCATTGTCAATCAAATCATTGCAAAATCATTTTAAAATGAACATATCTTTAGAATTTCCGTAAGTCTCGTGCGCTGGAGATAAAAATGTTTTTTTTTTTCCGTACAGTGATGCCATTGCTCGCTTTGAAATCATTTAGTTTGTTAATCAGAAATTCGTTGAAATGTTACAAAACATAAAATCGATAATAAAGCAAATTTCAAATTCAAAATTAGGGCTTCCAGATGCCCATATTCGCAGTAGGATTACGTCATTCAAAATTCGATGGCTCTAGGATTTATCACAATGCGAGAAACATGCATACATTTATGCAGATTTTTCATTTTTTAAAATTTAATGCAGAGCGATAACATTTAGTGGCAACAATTTGAAAAGTGAAACGGGCATTCATAGTGAATCGACGCAAAATCGCAAAACGAAAGTAATAGTCCTTCGGGACTAAATCCCTTTGGACTAAAAAATAATAATTAGAGAGAAAATTTAAACAGAAGAAGTTGAAAACTTAAATTATTGCAATAGTTTGTATTTATTTATTATTTTGTTACCGAACTTCAGTATGTGAAATCTTTCGTTGCTCGTAGCATATTTGATCGATACTCCATTTCAGTCTAACTGCGCGCAAAAATTAATTAGAAAATGGTCATATTAGTCACCAAATTATTTCTTGTTCTGCATGGTATTTATTACTTGCGTGTATACTTTGTGTATCGCGTATTGTCTCAAAACAAAATCCAAGGAAAGACCTGTATGGAGAATAGGATGGTATGAGATTAGGCATACCTTGTAACCCAACTTATTAAGACATTAAACACTGAGAATTAGTCTGGATTCGAATCCTTGAACCCTAGTTTGCCGTAATCTGATAATTAAAAAATAAATTAAAATTAATAATAAAAATAATTGTTTAAAAATAATTTATTATAATAATTAAAAAAATCCAGAAATTCGTTATTAAGATAATTTTATCGTAATAAAGGACTGCCGTATGATATTTGTATATATAAACAAAACATTTAAGAGAGGAATTTCTGTTTGATGTAAATATATATATCATTTATGACACAAGCTCACCAGCAGCCGAGGATAAAGTCGTATTTCGGTCGAAGGTTGGAATTCCAGCGAATGAGCTGGCTGCATGCGCGTTTTCATGGTTTTCTGGGTATGTAACGTTTCCCTTAGGAAGTTCTCCATGAAGGCATCCCTCTCTTTAGACAGATAGTCCTTAAATGCTTTGTGGTAGTTGAATAAACCCAGCCAAACCAAATCCTTTATGACAGAAAATTTGGCTTAAAAAATTACACTGCTACAGTCAACTCCTCTGGTTTCCCTGTGTATTATAAAAAACTCTCGATTTTGAATTTTTAATCTTTAGAAAAGTTCTTCCCAGCATTAAATGAAATTTATTGAATGAATGAAAATTAAATTATGTAAATTCCATTCTTACAGCCCTAGTCATTTTCCGCATTGTTTTTCTTATTAAATTTCATTGGATCGAAATTATCTTAATGCGCTAGAAATAGTAATCGAACTTTTTATGAAGATTCAACTCATCCTCGATCAATTAATATTTGTATACGATTTTGTTTTTCATCAATATGTGGAACGTTATTAAGTTTATACCCACAGAATGTACGCACGTTAATTATATTTTTGCCATATTTAAAAGTAGTTTCATAAATTAAACTTCAAAGAGTCAGAATTTTTTCCGTATAAAAATGTTACAAATGCCTAAGAACATAAAATTTGAAATATCGAATTAAATATATTTTACATCAGAATCTTATTATAAATAGTTCAGCAACTTGAATCGTGCCTTTTAAAATAAATGGAAGTAAGTTTGGACTTCTTTTGAAATGGCATCGCCGCGAAATTCTTCTGGAAACTCCCAGTTTTTCATTTTCCAAACTTGGCCAAAACTTGGCGCTGGGCGAAAAAGAGAAAATAGTGTTTATAATTGGGCTGTTGGGTAATATCTGTTAGACGCCGTTGTGTCTTGGTCGCTCAGGCGGGTGTACCCAAGCTTAGTATTCGAATGCTCGCAAGTATCAAATGTTTATAATTATTGCAGCGATCTTTGTAAACTTCATGTCCCAGTAGTTTTTTTCTCCGTAATTAATTTTTAGAAATGTATGAAGGAGTTTTGGACCATGATTATATTATTCTCTCAGATTCAAATGCGAAACTATTTTTGTTCTCGTTATCATGTTTTATCTAAAATTTTCGTATTTCTCATCCAATCATTGCAATTTCTGCTGCTGTGTGCAAACATTTCTGAGAATACAACTGGTCAAACATACTCGCATATCATTAACGACCAGTCGGAAGGACATAATGTGCTTACATCAGTAATCGTAAACAAGTTGCAGACAGAAACGTACCTCAGCTGGCAACTTTTCCTTTTTTGCAAGAGAAAGAGGGCGTTGACTGAATATTTAACTTCAATGTAGTAGCAGTAATCTATCGGATTCGGTGGAGTTTAAAGGTAGCGGTGTCTTACTAGAAGAATATATTAATTTATTTTTCAGTGTTCGAGGTGTTTGTAATGAAGGGTAAAGACCAATGTGACACCGCAAAAGATAGCATCGTTTCCA
Organism: Stegodyphus mimosarum; assembly: GCA_000611955.2. Taxonomy (NCBI): domain Eukaryota; kingdom Metazoa; phylum Arthropoda; class Arachnida; order Araneae; family Eresidae; genus Stegodyphus; species Stegodyphus mimosarum. The sequence continues at coordinate 1,160,532 of KK115682.1, forward strand.
AACTAACATTCGGTCGTGAATCATTAATTTTTAGCCCAAAGGGGCAATTTGCCCAGAAGGGCTATTAATTTCGTTTTAGCATTTTGCGTAGTCCGCTATAAAACGGCGTTTCACTTTTTAAACTGTTGCCACCAAATATTAGACCCCTGCATTATATTTAAAGAAATTAAATCATGAAGAATCTGCATAAATTTATGTATGTTTCTCGTATTGCGAAAAAAAAAACGCTACCTAGAGACATCAAATTTTAAATAATGTAGTCCTCCACTCGAATATGGACATCTGAAAGCTCAAATTTGGAATTTGTTTTATTATCTATTTCATATTTTGTGAAACTTTAACGAATTTTTGATGAATAAAGTCAAAGATTTTAAAGCGAGCAATGGCAACACTGTACGGGGGGGGAAGAGTTTTTATTTTTAGCGCGCGAGACTGCGTATCGGAAATTCTAAAGATATGCTCTTTTTAATATTTTGTGGTATTGCTTTGAACTGAATTTTATGGTTTAAATGCTGAACATGATATTTAATAAATAAAGGTAACACACAAAACGTTAAAAAACGTCCTTTTGGGGGTAATATAAAACCTGAAAGATTTCAGATTTTTTTATTTAGTTACTGCTACAAAGTTTTGTTGATCGAGGATCTTCAATGGTCATTGTGTTTCCTGACGATTACGTTTATCTTTTACAATTAGGGTGTTTAACAAGGAAGCTCGTAGCATTCATCTTTTGGTTGCAGTTTTTTAACAGAATTTGTCTTGAAATACCATTGTGTAATTGATAATGTTTATTTCGAAAAGGAATCTGTAGTTCTAAACCAGTTGTTGATGAATCTTTAGTATGGTTGCAAAATCAACCAAAAGAATGTATTTTTTATTAATAAGTTGTCTTCCTCTTTCTTCTTCTTCCCCCTAACGGGAAAACTTATTCTGTTTCCTTAATATTGGTGAAACGCTCTTTTCGCAATTTTAGGATACCAGTTTGCGATAAGGAAATTTTTCTTTTCCATAATTTTTTCGGTAACTCTTACCGTCTTCAACATAATTGTTCAATTGCAGGAAATGGAAACAAAACTTTCTCTCTTGATATAACTGAATGTCAAACTGAATCGATATTATAATATAAATATAAAAAAATTTACAGATAGCTAAACAGAGCTTTAGATAACATTTAAAAGTACATTTTCAATTAATTTCCGTTTTTTTGAATAGTATGATTTCCAAAGTGAGCTTTATTTCTTAATATTTGTAACTAGCTGAAGTATCCGATGCCAGTTAAGTTAGATTGCGAGTAATGCATCTAATAACACAGAGAACGTGACCGCTGTAATCCTTCTCAATAACAATGAAAAAAAAAGATTCATATTCATACATTTTTTAATCTGATGCGATATGCAACTCACATAAAAAATTTCGATAGAAAAATTATATCTCTCTCATTATATCAGCAACAATGGCACGCAGAGTTTAACGATTTTCGTATTTTTAATCAAATAGTCGTAAAAACTGAAGTTCCATCTAATATTTCACCTATATTCAATTTTAGTCGATTAAATGTGGCAGGAAATTTATCATACTTGATCAGAAATCAATAACGCAAACACACAAACAGGCATTCTTCTTTATATGTATAGATTTTGTAAAATTTACAAATTTTTTATTAACAAACTCTATGATTTGAAGGCGATCAGTAGCAACACTCTTCGAAATAAAGCATTTTTATCTCCAATGCACGAGACTTTCCACTCGGAAAAATGAGTGCGAAAATTAGCGCTTTCAACGTTTTTAATTAATATTTCGGGTGATTAAAGTCGTATGAAGATGGGAATAGTCGAAATGGCTTCCCACGAATTTTTGGAATCGGGAATAATGTATTTAATATTTGGCAATGCTATTTTTATTTCGTCGTAAAACTTAGGAATTTTTTATTAATAAACTCTAGTATTTGAAAGCGAGCAGCGACAACAACTTTCGAAATAAGCAGATTTTCATCTGTAGCATCCGAGACTGTTGCCGCTCGGAAAAATTATCGTTTTTCTTCTGAGTTTTTAATTAATATCTCTGATTTTAGCCTTTTTTGGGGGGGAAGTGCACGTCTATCTTTTCCAGGACCCAGAAAAGAATTGTAGCAAGTTTGGTGACAATAGCTGTAGATTAATAATAAACTGGATTTCCTTTTACACATGAAAATTCTGGGTCCTTTTGTAAAAAATTATGTTTGGTTGTATTATTTCGTGAGAATTAGCTTTATATATTACTTGACACAAAATACGCCAGTTCATGAAATAATGCTATAAATGTGACAAAATTTAACGCCCATATAAGAAAAAAAAGTTCTGAAAAACTTATTTTGATTTTAGTTACACGTCTCCAATTGAACGTAATTTACAGAATAATCAGTAAGTAATAAGGCCACCAATTTACTCGATATAATTGCTAACTCAGGATAGCGTTGATTCAATGAATACTGGAATTTTATTCTGGGGTGTTGTGGTGCACGAGTTAACTACCTATAGTTTATTCGTCTTTCGAAAAACATTGAATAAAAATTCTTATATTCTTGATTGATAAAGGATCTGGGGCTCATGCTTGCTACGATATCGCTTGGACATTTTGTATAGCATACTTGCTGATGCGTTACATAGATACTTGCCGACTGTGCGTTGTCTTGCATTAATTGAGAAATGCCATTTGGGACGTATGCCTGAGTGCAACGACGGTAGCCGCTACTCAACATTTCAATGCGCCCTCATAGGATCCATTATGTGGGCTAGACGTAATAAGCTGTTGATGCTGATGGCACCCCAAACAGTAATAAGTGACAAACAGTTAACCAGTCGTGTATCACTTATTTAGTAGCAAAAAGACAACCCCCATTACCACGTCATCTGTAGACTTTTAACGAGCGATCACCTTTGCCGAAACCGCATCGAGATTCGTTGTACCATGCATCTTTCCAGTGATATCTGCCTTAATGCTACTGTAAGCCTTCAGTTTTGGTTCAGGATGGCAGTTCTTGCAGAGGATAGCTTTCTGCTCGCTTGAGCCGATCAACAAGAAATTGTCCGTATCGAAAATGGAATATCCGTATCTCTCCCTAAAAATAAAATTTGAAGTGACCCTAAAATATAGTAAAAGAAAAGAATGATAAGCTAAATGCTTACTGAATGGAATAGAAATTATGTTTCTTTGGATATGGCAAGCTCAGAAACTATCTGCCAAAGGAAGAACTCCATCGCGGAGGACTTTCTAAGGAAAACAGGCTAATATTTACGTTCAATACGGTGAAATCCTCGAAAAACCAATTTCAGCTGTCTTTTCATTCGCCTGATTGTAGACGTAGAAATCACGTGTGTACAGATTGGTTCCAGTATGTGGAAAAGACAACGAGCACAGTGGAAACTGGCTTTGGAATCGAAGTTAATATGACAGCTCCAAAAACTGATGAGCAGGATTTGTGTAAACAAATGCAACCGTCTCACTAAATGTCTAGTTTTGGTTTTAATCTGTTATGAAGTTAGATTTATTAGATTGTGGCGAACTACCCCAGGCTATCTGCCTAAGGGATATCTTCGTCAAGAACTTTTTAAGGGAAACTACCTCGTATTAGCTTACACACGAGGAAAACCACTTGTAACTCGGTCGGCGGAATTTGTGCATTGGTCGAACGTCCAGAGTTCAACGGTCTAATTCGCGAACCGGTGGTCCGCCTAATCAATTAGGGCAAAGCACGCTAGGGTTCTTTTTCTTTAAAGGAAGGCTACCGTCTTGGAGACTTTTCTAAAAGAATATGATACATATTAACGTTACATGAGAAAAATCACAAAGACCCCCAAGAAGCAAATGTCTTTATTATCTTAAACGTTTTTGCAAAGACGCTGCCATTAATGATTGCGCATGTAAATCTTAGTTGAAATGAAACAGGACATGTAGTATGCCGTATGTGATAAAACTGCATGTAAGTTAGAAAGAGAATTTCCTAATTCAAGAATATTGTTGAAATATACATATGCTGTATTTTAATCCTTTGATATACCGCGTAATTGAAATGCTGTCTACCTATATACACGATATATGCCAAATGCACATTTCTGTGAAGCATGTGAAACATAAAAAAAGTTGAAGACCGTTGATCGAGTGTATAGCTTTTTCCAACATTGGGTGTGAGCAGGAATTTTTATAAGACAGCGATGAGAAATGTAAGGTACATAATATAAGAAAAGTATCTTCTTTGGCGTTATATCTACAACTGCACATTCCATAGAGGCATATTCCTGCCCTACCTCCATGCTCCAATATCATTCATAAATTTTGGTTTATGTTTGCAATAATTGTACAATCACATAAAATTTAAGATAAAGTACGAAGGGGGTTTAGACATTTTTATAACGATTTGGGAGCCATTTAATTAAAGTTTAAAATGTAATGAGTATTTTTCATTAATGTTTGATCTGATAGCTTTTTTCTGGGCTATATGTCTGCATCGTGTAATTTCTATGATAGAAAAGCTTTCCGAAAAATTTTCCAGGGGGGGGATATTGGTTTCCACTCTTTCTCTACTTTCCAGGTGCGTTTGCGCTTAGAGAGAGTTCTTTGCAAGAAACCAGAGGTACACTGTGCAAAAAAAAAAGGGGGGGACAGTTCTATATATCCTGTTCTACTGAGCCGATTGACGGAATTCAAATTGCGTTTTTCATGCCTCGGTTGGGTTGGGTTATTCAATTATGGCAAAGCACACGAGGGCTATCTGCCTAAAGGGAGGGATGCCTTCGTGGAGGACTTTCTAAGGGAAACTGGCTCGTATACACGTTACACATGGGGAAAACCACGAAAACGCCCATGCAGCCAGCCCGTTCGCGGGATTCGAACCTCGGACCGAACTACCAGTGTTCAGCGTCTTTACCACTCGGCCGCTGGTGGGCCTTTTTCATGCCTCGAAAGCGCGACTTAGGATATGTATTAGATTTATATATAACATTGTTCTAATATAGGTATTTTGACACAAAATAGGACCTTTTTCTGAAATGACATGACATTTTTTTTTCCATATTTCGATTCCACGACTCAAATTATGCCAAATTGCCAAGTTTTGTAAAAATCGCGCAAGTAGCTTTTAAAAAATTAACTCCCAAAATTTTAGCTCCTCAGTGTTAATTGAATTTGATATATATTTAGTAATATCTCTTTTTTTTTATTAAACTTATCTGACTCCTTCTTCCAGAATTCGAAATTTGGGCTTAATCCAAATATAACTGGCCCATTTTTATAATTTATTTTTTAAATTAATAAATGGTTTTTATAAATTTTTCGAAAAAAATATTGAATTGTAACTTAGAAAAATTTTACCGTCTTCTTAAAAGTAGATGTATTTCTAAGCATACCTGTAAAAAATTAGAGGTTTTTTTTTATTCAAAATTTCTTAAGATATACTTGAATTAACATATTAGCGCGTTTTGAAATTTGGCATATTTGTTATAAGCGATAATAACGCCAAATATAGTTTACGCACTTTGTTAAAATTATTTGAAAGTATGAACGATGACTTTTTTTTCTGCTCGTGTGTAAAGGAAAGAAGGAAAAGAAAATAGGTTACTATAAATTAAGGAGTTCACCAAGAGAATTATTCTTGGGTGCAAACTGAAAAAAATGCTCCAAGCTAAATTTTTTAATTTCTCCATAAATGTCACACCAAAAATTTCAAAATTTAATATCTAGGCATAATTTGAGTCGTAGAATCCAAATATGGAAAAAAAGTGGTAAAATTCAGAAAAAAGTTCGGCTTTCTGTCAAAATACCTATGTTAGATAAATGCTATATATAAATCTAATAAATATCCGAAGTCGCGCTTTCGAGACATGAAAAACGCAATTAGAATTTCGTTAATCGACCCAGTAAAACTGAAGATATAGAACTGTCTCCGCCCCTCTTTTTTTTTCGGACTATAAAATAGTCCATAGGTAAAATGTGAGAGGACTTAACCGGAATATGTTGAAAAGGTGTATATATGCTATACCTGTATCGATCTTCTTTTTTTCAAGGAGTGCAGTTGTACTTTTAGTTTTTAAGTATGATTTGTTGCTTTGTCTTGGTAAAGTTTCACTTTTTGGAAGTCATTGGGATAAAAGCGGAATTTATTCTGTAAATATCGGACGTAAAACTCTTTCTTGATAGAACGCTGAGTTGATTTTAAAATTTTTCCCACTTTCTTTAATTTCCCATTGTAAAAGAATCCTGAGACAATAATAAGCTCCTTACTGAAATTTCGTTTGCATTGACAGAACCAGGTTTGTACGTATCCTCCCCCCGATAATAAATAAATCTTTTTTTGTTGCAACCGTTTAGTCAAGTCCATACTTCATAAAGGGTCACTATGTATTTCCAGTTTCTCCTGCTAAATAGTTTTCATACAAGTTTCTACAAATAGTTTTGCGTTGATCCGCATGCCTCGGCAAAAGCTGGTGAACATTATGGGTTGATTTTGGTTTTTAGGTTGTAAATCTTAGTTTGTTATTTTATTTAGTGTTAATATATTTAAAGATTTTACAACTGATTTTTGGTTCACCTTTTTTAGATATTTGTTTGGGGTCTTCTTTCCATGTAGAAGTAGTGGTTGACGAAGATTTCTTTTCGAATGATAATGTTTCTAATTTCGCCCTGAGGAATGTTAACACCATGCATTTCACAACACTTTTGAATTAAGAAATAGGAATACTTCTCGTCGGGAGGCGCAAAAGCACGTCCTGCAAATCCGTAGCTTGTTTACGTGGCGACATTTTCTAAGAAGAATAAATTTTAAAAGTAGCAGACGATATATCTCATTTCAAATAACAAGTTGTTGCCAAAAATGTTTATTCCAGAATATTTGCCTTTTTTAATTCTTTATCGAAATCATTCTAAAAATGTATAAACACGTTCTATAATTTGAAAATGCCGTGTTAGATCAACGGGGAAAATTTATCTTAAGTCGAAACTAAATGAAACTGTAACCATATGGCATCTTAATTTTCCTTGTAATCATGAATGGAATTATTTATCATACACAACATGATTTTTTTGCATATATAACGTAAAGTCTTGTGAATGATATTTTATGAAAGAAATCAGTCTGTTAGATATGTGAAAAAAAATTGCTAACACTTTATCAAAAATGATTATTTGTTTTTAAAACTTGCATTTATATGTTGGAAAAATGTTGATGTAATCTGAGTTTTCGAAGTCATTGTATGGACTGTTTTATCTCTGAGAAACATACCACTTGTCTTCAAATCACATCTGCGATTTTTTTGGCTGTCTTATCGGAAAAGTTCCATATGTGTGAACTACTCTATCATCCGTTGAATCAGTCGTACAAATCATTTTCTGACTGATTGAATTGTTATCACTTTGTTATGAAAATGTGCAGCTTCTGAAACGACAACTGACAAATCAAAGCCTTTGATATATGAAATTCTAATGCAGATTTTTCTAATGTTGTGAAAGTAAACCAAATAAGCAAGTCTCAAATTTCAACAAATACATAATTGCCAAGTTACGAGTAATAAATGAATCGGGTTGTAGGAAATAATTTAAACATTTTCAAAAGTGAAATTTTGATAAGTATATTTAGCTGCATAATCATGATGAACTTCCGGCTTGCAGAATATTACTCATGGTTTCAAAAAGTAAATAATCAAATTAATATTAAAATGACTGTATTTCAGTTTCTCAATAAAATAAAGACATATTTTCACCAGAATCAAACAAAAAAATGCGGCATTAATCTGTATATAATTAAATAAGCAAAGGTGTGACTGATTGTATTAGAATAAATATACTGAATTAGTAAAATTCAAGAAAATACATATACTGTTGATGGCATGGCATTAAGGAATTTAATATTTTTCGGCGAAAAAATTCAGAAGAGCTTTTATGTCTTTTTATATACATCTTTCGAATTTTATTTCGGAATTTAAAATCATCCAATTAAATGCTGTAAAAACTTATACTTACGTATTTTAACCCATGGACCGTGAAAGTTGGCTATCATCGAAGCATGAAAGTTGAGGAGGTCCCGCCAAAGTTGCTCCAATCTTCGGAATCTACAGTCTTTAAACCGCGTTCTTTTTCGAATGGTTACTATCTTGCCCCATTGTTTCAGGTTGCATCTCCAATGTTTATCTGTTTTCAAACAAATATCATGTCCATTAATCACACTCTTTTTGATGGCACGATCTCCTAACTTAAATATTGCTTTAGTTTAAATTAGCTTAATTAAATATTGCTTTGTAGAAATCCCAAGTTTTAGTCCGCTTCTCCAACTACAAGGAAGAAATACAACAGTAACAATTAATTTATATCCTTGTTAAAAAAAATGAAAGGTGGCTTACTGAGAATCAGTCGGGGTTACATTAAACGAAAACGTAAGTGTCATGAATGTGTTACGACATCACAGTGGCGCTAAATCGTATTGCTTGGAGACAGTGTAATGGTGGACGAAATAATACATTTGTTTATGGGATTACGGCAAAGCTTCTAGGGCTGGATGCCTTCGTGAAGGAAACTAGCTCGTATACACGCTACACATAGGGAAAACCACGGAAACGCCCATGCAGCCAGCCCGTTCGCGGGATTCGAACTTCGAATCGAACTACAAGTGTTCAGCGACTTTACCGCTGGGATGGGGAGGGGGCGGAATAATACATAAGTACCAAATTACGTGTTCAGATAAACCACAAACTGTACGTCTGACTAGATTAGATTGTCAAATGTATCTTATTTTAATGTAACGTGTGTTTAAAATAAAACGCATTTCAGTATGTCAGCTTTAGATCAAAATTTTAATTTGCCGATCATGTTGCTGAAAGCGTTTGCATGCATAATATGTAATTTTTGAGGATTTTTCTTATACTGTCATTTTCATAGAGTTACACATAGTTTATTAATGTGCATATGAGCTGTTATGAGAAATTATTATACATACAAGTGAACCGATTTACCAGTAAATCGCGTAAACTAGCCTACATTTTTTACCGGTAAACATTCACGAGTAAATTACCGATTTTATTGGTAAAAATTTGAAGCCAATACAGTATACACCAAACAAAAAAAAAAAAAATATTATTCTAGAGATAAGGACGCCACATTGAACTTAACGATAGTTTCGGCGCCAGTATCTTTTTGTAGTAAATTGTTTGTTTGCGTGTTGTCATATAACAAAAAAGATCGGCATATCAATGCGATACATATATGTATGCCATTTGTATTCCGCCACCGGTTGCATTCAGGATGCACGCTACAGGCTACGTTTTGTAAAAGAAGCATGAACTTGATTAAACTTATGTGGCTGGCTTTTCATAAAAGAGATATCTCTTTGGAATAATGTTTTGATTATATCTGGTTGCAACGAAAGTTTTCCGTTAGAAAGCGTTCTTAATAATGTTTGGGGAGAAAACATAAAAATTGTACCTTTATTGCGGGTAGTAATCTCACCACCTAAATTTATGATTTTCTACCAAAGTTTTGATAGTTTTTCAAAGTTTTCGGCCCAGAAACTTGATAGCCGCGAGTCCAAAAACAGGTCAACCTCATTTCGGACGTCCTGTGCAGAATGGAAGCTAGCACTAGCAAGATGTAGCTGCAGGTGTGAAAAAAGGTAGAAGTTCGAAGGAGCGATATCGGGGCTATATGGTGGATATGGCAAAAGATCCCATTCGAGTCCGTACAGAGTCCAGCCGGTGAATGCAGACAGACACGTATGTTTTTGCATTATTTTGATACAGCATTACTTTTTTGCTTCGGAACTCAATTCAACGTTTTTCCTTAATGGCAGAGTCAATACGGACTAGGATCTCTCTGTACACCTTACTGTCAAAGGTTTCACCTTTTCCCAGATACTCTTTGTGAATAATACCACGGCAATCTAACCACATACAAAGCATGATCTCTTCGTTAGTCAAATTGCGCTTTGCGATGCTGCCGACGGGCTCACCGGGCGCAGACCAACCCCCTTTCCGCACTGTGTTATTGAATTAAATCCACTTTTCCTCACAAGTGACGATCCGCTCAAGAATTTTGTTCTTGCGTTGATATTCGAGAGCAGATTAGTGCAGTCCCTAACACGTCTGTCATTATCTGCCTGAGTCAGCTCATGTGGCACCCAGCGATTGAAGTTGTACTTCAAGTTTATGCGATGCATAGCGCAACTAATGGACACGGTACCTAACGTCTAGTTCCTTAGCAAGCTTTCGCGTAGTTGCATGCTGATCTTCCACAAGTTCTTGCAGGCGGTTCTTATCAACATCAGAAGCCGACCAGAGCGCTTTGTTTCTTGAATGTGATAGTCCTTGTTTTTAAACTTTCGGTACCAAACCTTCATAGTATCTTATGATACAGTAGTACCTAAAATTGTACGCATGATTTGGTGATATTCTGTAACTGGCTTTTTGCCACAGAACTGGAAGTAAATGATGGTTCTAATCTGGTAGCGTGATAGTTCCATTTCAGACACCTTGTACTTAATGGTAACGAATTTTTTTTTATAGATTTCACAGCACAGTGTTCTGAAACAAGTATCTTTCTTTCAAATGCCAAAAATCGTTTGACAGAATATAATTAAACACGCCAATGCGCACTGTTTGTACAGATAGTATTTGCGATGGCGGGAAGCTTTCGTTCAAACTCTTTATTTATTTCTCAAAGATAAAAATTTTTGTTTGAGAAATTCGTGTACATTTAAAATAGTATGTTATCAATTTTACAGATAATAAACTTGTTTAATTTAATATTAGTGTTTATAAATCAATGAAACTTGCCGTTTTAAAACATTTTATTGAAAAATGTTAACCAATGCACACTTTCTCTAGTAATGCATATAATTCTCCAGCAAATTTTAAGAAATTCTAATAGGACAGTATTATTTTACATTATATTTTATTTGTTTCACTAAAAGAAAAGGGAAAAAAACTTACCTTTAAATTAAAAAAAAAAAAGGAAAGAAAAAACCAGATCCCATTTAATCTGTACTGCGTAAAATCTGAACACATTGTACAACACAAAAAATTTACTACCATGGATAAAAAATAAATTGATAGTAAAAGAATTAATGTACACCTTGCGAAAGAAATGGCAGTTCTGTATCTCTTCTACTGGACCGATTTACAAAATTTAATTTTCAGCTTTTATGTCTCGAAAGCGAGACTCAAGGAGTATATTAGATTTATATGTAGCATTGTTCTAACATAGGTAGTTTGACACAAAATCGGACTTCTTCCGGAATGACATATCGATTTTTGTTCCATATTTCAATTCTACGACTCAAATTATACCTAAGTATTAAATTTTGTAAAATTTGGTGAGAAATTTAACTTAGAAATTTGAAAATGTATCCCTACTCACTTTTTTTTATTTCAGTTCGCGCCAAGAATAATTCACTTGGCGAAATTCTTAATTTATGGTAACCTATTTTAGTTTCCCTTTCATTGTGCATGACTGGAAAAAAAAAAGGTGCGTCGTTCATTCTTTCAAATAGTTTTAACAAATTGCATAAATCCACATTTGTGTTATCGCTAATAACAAATGCCAAATTTGAAAACCCGCCAGTGTAAAAATTCTCGTGTAGCTTGAGAAATTTTGAATAAAATCTCTAATTTTTAGAGATATGCCTAGAAATACATCTACTTTAAGGTGATAGTAAGAATTTTATAAGCTTATAGCGTCCACTTGTCTAACTGCTGGTGAAAACTAGAAGTGTAGTAACTGCATAGAAGAAGGGTTAAAATTACCCTTTATTACTCTCTTTATAAATTTACAATGCGTCAGCTCGACGTTAACAAACTGACGCCTCTGCTTCTGCAACTCGACGCCTCTGCTTGGGCGGTAACTGAAACAGTAAGGATTAAACTAACGATTTGAAGGTATTAATATGATACAGGGCTCAGACTATCCTGTTTCCTAAAAGAGCGTTGAAAATCTAGTGGCAGCAAAATAATAGCTGTTACGCCACGTTTAACTAGTAATAAATGCTAAGCAGGATCTCACGCTACAGCAAGCACAGAGTTCGCCCACACTGTAACTTTTCCTTCTAGAGCTCAGTACTTAAACCTTGTCTCCCACTAGTAGAATTTGCATTACTTCACGCACGCTACCAAATTTAAATATTCTGGCATTGACAATTAGGGGAATGAAGGTTTATAGGAAAGGAACTTCAAATTAAATTAAATTGGTTATTTAAAATAAATATAAATCCCTACAAGCTATAATCAAACATTTTTTTTCGAAATTTTTTTAAAAATTGCTAAAAAATACTAATTTAAAAAATAAATCAGAAAATAGCTGCGAATTTTATTTGAATTAAATCTAAATTTCGAATTGTGAAAGAAGGAATAAAGTGCGTTTAATAAAAAAAGAGATATTAATAAATATGTACCAAATTTCAATTAATACTCAGAAGCTAACTTTTTGAAAACTATTCTTACCATTTTTACCAAACTTGGTATAATTTGAGCCGTAAAATCGAAATATGGGAAAATATAGGTATGTCATTTTAGAAAAAGTACGATTTTGTGTCAGAATACCTATGTTAGAACAGGGCTATATACAAATCTTATATGTATCATAAGTCGCGCTTTTGAGACATGAAGAATGGAAGCTAAATTTCGTCAATCTGCCAGTAGAACGGAAGATATAAAACTGAGCTCTCCCTCCCTTTTTTTGTGCAAGGTGTGCATATCAGTGATGTTACACTGAAATTCAAGCTTTATGAACAAGCAGTTCAAAGTTTGGATTTAAATGAACTGAACAACTGGTTTAGGTGTATCATGTAAAAGAAAGAACTGCTTATTGTTATGTATTTGTGATGCGTCAAAGATTACAGAATTTTTAGTAAAACTACAATTGCCAAGAATATTGTGGAATTAATTGAATGCGTATATTATAATTAAATAAACAGAAAAAAGGTGGTTCTGATTGCGAAAACGTTCTTTGACATCTGCTGCAATATTATGGGAAAAGGAAAAACCTCAGTTGAAAATAAAGTCGAGAAATCCCGCGATGAACCAACATTGATCAAAGATAAATAAATAAATAAAGATTTAAATGAAGCCATCAAGAAAGAATTGGAGTATTTTCAGGAGGAAAAATAAGGGGAAAAGAAGTCTAAAATAGCAAACAATTTCCTATTGATTATCAGACCAACAAGTGTAGAATCTGGAAGAACTTTTTCTGCAGCTGGCTTATTTTTGCAAACATCATATCTCGGTTTAGAGATCAAAACATAAGGCAAGCTACTGCTTAAAAAGAGTTGTGGTAAAGATCTATATATTTTAGTATAATCATTTGTTACCATATCACGATTTTTTTTTCTTTTTATATTATTTCTATTTTTTATTTATTTATTTAAGAATATTTGTTTTATTAGCTCAGACGTTCTACTAGTCTTGATTTTCACTTTCTTCTATCCAAATCACTTTCCAAATAAAAGGGCGTTGGCCTCCAAATGTTATCGCCATAAAAGACAAAAAAAAAATAAATAAATAAAGCTGTGTAAGTCATCTTACACAGCTGATATGACTGACAAACTGAGAAAGGAAAGAAAAGGTTGTGGGGATTTACTAATTTAATTCCAAAGTTCTGTCTTAGAACCCCACGAAACACTAACAAGCGAATAATCGCTTAAGTGAGTGAACAAAACACGTAAGTCGTAAGAAGGGTTAACAACCCTTTATTTTTCAGAATAAATACAATCAACTCCTACTTGGAGTATATACAAAGCCTCTACTCGGGCTTGAACTTAAATAACTATGAATTTAAACTAAATTAAGCTTAACTAAAACTATCTGAAAGGTATAGCCGAAGTTATCAGAAATATACGTAGGTGGCCCCTAAATATTAATTTAATCGGCGATATTTTGGTAAGAAAAACTGAACATTAATATGATTAACTGAGAAAACAGTGAAAGAAGAAAAATGTATGACAACACTTTACCACTCTCTGGAATTCTAAAAATGTTATGATTTTTACTTTTGAATTTTTATATAGCAGAAGTGCGAAGAAAGCGAATGTAATATAATAATAATGTTAAAAAGGGTTGGTTAGCAGGAGTGACGCGGATAGTAGAATAATAAATTGAGAACTTAACGAGAACAAAAAAAAAAAAAAAAATTCTTTAAAAAAAAAAAAAAAAAAAAAAAAAAAAAAATTCTCTAATGCGATGTTGAAATCTGAATCTATGCCGATTTTCTGTCTGTTATTATATCTCACATTTAAATCATTTAACTAATTCTTTGGAGAGAAAAAAATCTATCAGTAAACCTGTATGAATTGCTGTGTTTACCGAATTACCGATAATTAAAAAAAAAGTCGATGAATTTACAGCCCTTATAATCGTTTGACATCTACTAACAGTTACTGATTTTGAGAATAAAAAATATGTACGTATATCGGACAACTTTGTTTCCCCGTAGCGCGTATTTATAAATTTATTTTATGTTTGTAGAAAGGGAAATAAATGTAATACCTTGTTTTTTCTTTCAAATATAGCTTTTTCATTTTTATTGTTATTATTTCAAAAGTAACAAAATAATCAAAACGGTTGCAATGTTTATCGCAATTCATGATATGAACGCCTTAGGAATGATTTTGATGAGGGAAAGTGACTTGGTGAGAAGGGGGACATGCACGTCGATTTCAATGATCGGTGTGATAAGGATATTTACCTTTTTCCTTATTTTCTTAATTTCTTGCTTTCCCTTTCGTTGGGGAACTGGTTAATCACGTGCATCGTAATCACACGTATCGTAATATATGTGACTGGTATATTTGGCTTAAATTTTATCGCGGAAGTATATCCGCTGCTCTCGGGTTAGTGACCTGATGTCCTCGAAAGAAGTGAAATGTTTATCTGTGTTGCTTTTTGACAGCCTTGAAAAATTAAATTATTGTTTCTAAATTTATGTTTCTATTTTCATTTTTCGTAGAGCTGATTAATGTTTCATATATTAATTTATTTTAATTAGAAAGACCACATCTAGTTACTAAAAACTTTTTCGGTAATATGATGTGGATCGAACATTTAGAAAATGTTTTGCTCGAATTTCAGCAAGAACTTTTTTCATGCTATTTGATCATGAATCATAGTTGTTTGTTTAATTGAATGTAATGAAGTAAGTCATACGAGGGCTGTCTAGGAATGGGGTGCTTTTGTGAAGGATTTCCTAAGGAAAATTGTGCATTTCGGAGAAAAATCACGAAAACACACATATATCCAGCTCGTTCGCCGGGATTCAAACTTAAATGGAATTAGCGGTATTCAGCTATCTTATTCACTCTCTACTGGGCTCCATAATCACTGATTGATTCGTAACCAAACATGCATCTGAAATCTGAAATTTGCTGCATATACTCCGGTATAAGTCGATATTGTAAACAGGAAAAATCGCTTATTAAATCAGATCTCGATTTATATGCGCATGCAAAAATGCAGCCCTTAAGATTTTTTGTATAATTTCACACCATGCGCATAGTAATTCTTTAGTTAACTAGAGGCATTGTAAGTTGCATTCCGAAAATTCCCCGAATAATTTTTTTCCTGTTAGAAAGCAAACTATGCCAAGGTGGTTATGCTAATGCGTGAGTACCAAAATGGTATATCTACAATAAATAATCTTTATTTTATAATAAATAAGTAAAAAAAACTATAATGGAGTATAAACGTTATATTACTAAAAGAAAGGGGGAAAATAAAACTTTAGAAATCAAACAAAAATTATTGTACGTTAGAAACGAATGGAAAATAAACTTCATTCAGAATTTTATCGTATTTAATCATTTTCCTGTGGTGCTGAAATTTCACTCATTTTATTTACCATTAAAGGTCAAAAGCGTAGTATTTAGTACGAATTATTCGCATTCGACGTAATTTCGTGAACCTACCTACAAATCAAGCTGAAGCATTTATACGCGAGTGTATGCGGTAGGTGCTGCCTAATTTAATCGAAAATTTTGAAAAATTATAAAATGGAATGTCGGGCTTTTTATTTATTTTATTATGAATAAAAATATTTAGAAACCATTATAAAAATGCGAGAAATATTTTTTTCGTATTCTTATTAGATCTTCTCATGTGGCTACTCAATAGGAAAAACCACGCCGTTAACTGGAGCTGTCCTATTGAAAATATTGATCCCCCACAACGGTCGAGAGACTAAAACTTCTGAATTTTGTGAGTTTGACCAGGCTTGAACGCAGACGACCAGTCTGGTTGTATTTTTTTTCGTGTTTTTTTCCCATCATTTTCTGCTATGTATAACGTAAATATGAGCCAGTTCCTTTTAAAAGTTCTCCACGAAGACTTCCCTCTCCTTAGTCAAATTCGTTCCGTGTGTTTTGCTGTATACAGATAATCTAACATAACTCGTTGAAAATGTGCTAGTGTATTTAGGCACGTGACATCAAGGAGGATTGGTTAGATTGGTTGTTGGGTTCTAAGGGAAAATGGTTCATGTTGGCGTCGGTACAGTGTTGCCATTCCTCAGTTTGAAAGCATTGAGTTTGTTAATAAAAAATTCGTTAAAGTTTTACAAAATATGAAATAGGTAATAAAACAAATTCCAGATTCCAATTTTGGGCTTCCAGATGGTCCATATTCGGGTGGAAACGTACGTTATTCAAAATTCGATGGCTCTAGGTACCGTTGTTTTATCAAGTTTTAGTTTACTTAGTGTTTAGTACCGTTGTTTTATTTATGTCTTATGCGAGAAACATATATACATTTATGCAGATTCTTCGTTATTTAATTTCTTTAAATATAATGCAGGGCTCTAAATATTTGGTGGCAACAATTTGAAAAGTGAACTGACATTTATCGTGAATCTACGCAAAATGCCAAAACGAAATGAATAGTCCTTCTGAGCAAATTGCCCCTTTGGACTAATAAATAAAATCGCATCTTGGGCGCATATTATGCACCTTGAATACTAGAATGAAAGGTGACAAATTCGTTATCATTTGTTTCTGTAACTCATATAATTTAATTATTTTGAAAACAGTAATATTTTTCAAAATGCTGTTAGGGGTCTATTAAAACGCTTGTGGAAAATACAGATGGATTCGTTTATTATAGTCATTCAAAATAGGTAAAATTTAACATTGAATCGATTCTTGTTCTATAGAAAAACTGTGTATGTTTCGAGTGATGCCGTGTCTGTAATTCTGGAAATACATAGCGCTTTTCTACGAAAGTAATGTTAATATAGGATTGTTCTAAAATGGCGTGCTTCTGCTCCGTATAATACACGATTGCAGTCAATTTGGCAATGAGTAGCAGTTATTTTATTTCTTTAATTCTTTCTATTCAATTTATCATTGAGTCATTATTCAGTGTACTTCGTTGCAATCGGTTTGGCATTGAGTTGCTATTCTGTCATTGGAAAAGTGGTGTCGGTGACCTCATATATGAAATGCTGTCTCAGTTATCATAGGGCAGTGTAATTAATTTGGAATGGCGTCCCTAAAATATTTTTATCGTTAAAATGACAAAAATTTCGATTTTGCGTTAAAGTGGGCTAACATGTGTTTCAATTTTTTTACCTACTTTCATTACTGAAATATATCGACCTGTTAAAGAAACCTACATTTTAAGTGAAAAAAAAATTTGAAATTAATGGCAGTGTGGTTTGCTTTAATAGCTTAATAACGAAAAGTAATTAAAAATTTAATGTGCTATACACCGTGTTCACAAAATTCCTTTCCCACTCTTTATTTTCGCAACGTTGGTCTTTGATATATACACTCACGTTTGTGAAAATTGCAACACCAAGAAGGAATGGTCATAATTGAATGCAATTTAATACACAGTTGAGTGGTATTGGTACAAATAAATGATTAAATGTTCAAAGCAAACAAACAAGAACAAGAGATCAGAATCAGTATTTTGTGTGGCCACCACGCGCCGCAATAAGTGCTGCTACACGACGTGGCATGGAGTCAAACAAAGTTTGAATGTCTGACTGAGGAAGAGCATTCCATATCGTTTGTACGCGTACCCAAAGTTCGTCTGCAGACGCAACAGGACGAGTCATCATTCGGAGGGTGGATCTTGAGAGAGAAGGTTGCTTCTCGCCATCGAGTACGCTCCCGATTATCTACGCTTGAACGATCAAGACCACGTGCTACGTGAGTTGCATGCTCAGTTCGACGATTGTACCACTCGCTTGCCATATCTGATCCCATCATAATTGCTTATTGAATGGTAATTTTGCATTTAATTTATTTTTAATCTATTATTAGTAATTTTAAATTGCGCAAGCGTATTTTTGACTTTGGCTATTGGTTTCATGCGCACGTGAGTTACCCTCCAAGCTTATGCTTCAGGTGTAAGTCAGAGGCCTCACGTGTATCCGCCTGCTGATCTGTCTGCCTGAACACCTTCGTGTGGGTCAGGTTCCGAGCTGCAGGACTCCTTTTTTAAGGGCGCTGGATTTTTGGATTTTCTATTTGCAATGGAGAGGTTAGTTAATGAGCTCACACTGCAGATACATGATTTCGGACAAATTAGGGATACAAATGGATTCACGGACACAGAAGAAAAAATGTTTAATTTTCTTCAAACAATGTTAGACATGGTTAAAGCCATGACAACTGAATTTATGCAAAATAATGCATCAAATAAAAAACCTAATGAGGATATTTCATCGGATAAAGTAGCACAAAATTCACTAAATGAAAATGATAGGGCTCGTAGTCCAGTAATATTAGAAAATAATTCAATCACGGAAATTACATTGGATAAAGATACCTCCTCGGATGAGGATATTAACACAAGACGAAGGGGTGATCAAACTGTCCGAACTAGAAATAGGCGCGATGCGCATGAAAGAATAAAGCTTAGCTCACCTAAACAATCAAAAGAAAACATATCAAAATCATCAGATACAGAAAACTGCACCCTAAAAGGCGCCGAAAAAATTGCAAACATGAATAAAATAAACCCAGATGACTCAAACATGGATTTCACGGAAGGTAAAAATAATGATAACCGGAAAAATAACTCACAAGATGAACATAAATCTGATAACGCACAACCTAAAAAGACGAATGGGGAAAAAACTACCAGTATTCCGCCTATTACACTGAAACCGTCCATAATGAAATGGGACGATATTCGTAAACAATTTCATGATAGGAAATTAAACTTTCACGCACAAAAAGTACAAGGCAATATGAAAGTTTATGCACAGAATGCTGATCACTACAGAGGAATTATAAGAGTTCTAAAAGAATTCAATATCGAACACTACTCATATGTACTACCTCAAGATCGTAAACTTAAAGTAGTTATCCGCGGATTAAACGAAGATGCTGACATTGAGGAAATCAAACAAAGCCTTAAAGAACTAGATTATAATGTTGAAGAAGTCAAACAGATGACACGTAGACGTAACGGTGAAGTTACACCACTACCATTATATATTGTCACACTTCCTAAAACGGAAGCCTCAAAAAAGATTTACTTAGAAAGATATCTGTGCGATATGCGCATCAAAGTCAGAGAATATGAAGGCAGACAGGGTCCTCTCCAGTGTTTCAGGTGTCAGGGGTTTAATCACACCCAATTAGGGTGTAATTTTACCCCTCGATGCGTGAAATGCGGAGAGGCTCATTTTCTTAATGATTGCCCTGTTAAATCTGATACAAATTTCACACCAGTCTGTGTAAACTGCGGAAATTCTCACACCGCCAGTTTTAGGGGGTGTGAGAAATTTCCAAAAAAGAAAACAGATAACACCAAGGCTTTTCCGAGCCGTGTAATCGAAAATAAGTCTTATGCACAGGCGCTCACTTCTGGCGTTTATAACGATACTTTAACAGAAGCAAAGAAGGTCTTTACTGACCTTGCTGAACTGGTTAGTGTTATCAAATCTGCGGGATTTCATCTTACGCAGCAGATCAACGATATCAAATCATGCCAAGCTTCAATAAATAAGGATAATAATGGGGAAAAATAGTCCACAAAGGCCTCCATTAAAATTTGTAGTTTGGAACGCATACAGCGTTCAAGAAAAACTAACTGAGTTAAATAACTTCTTACAAATACATTCTATTGATATTGCGTGCATCACAGAAACCTATGCATCACCATGTATTAATATAAACATACCAAACTTCCGATGCTACAGATGCGACAGACTTACCCACCGAGGTGGGTGTACTGCTACTTACGTTAAATCTTCTATTCAATCCTGTCAGATTGATATACTTCGTGAAAAATCGCATGAAGCTATTACAGTTTCTGTCACTTTGCCAGTGTATGGTACCATATTTTTCACAAGCATCTATAACCCGCCACAAAGTCCACTGGACACTGATATTCTCAAAAACCTTCTGCCACCTGATAAGCCAACTATAGTCGCAGGTGATATAAACGCCAAACATCAGGAATGGTGCTGCCGTCGCACAAACAAAAATGGTAAAAAACTGTTAGAATTCATTAACAACCACCCTATCTACTTTCACGCACCGACGGATTATACGTTCCTTCCTATGAACCCCAGGATTGGAGATATTCTTGATTTAGTACTCACCACCACTCCCATCCCAATGCACTTAGAAGCAATACTGGATTTAAGCTCCGACCACATCCCAGTTGTTGTCACCATGGGAATCACAAAAATAGACACAGAAGAAAGTAAGAAGACCACAGACTGGAATAAATTTACACATAACTTATCAAATATTAATATGCCTCCCCTGAAGCTCAAAAGTAAAGAGGACATTGAATATGCTCTTGATTCACTTACCAGCAAGATCATGGAAACTCATGCCGCTGCGACTCGAAGCATACCAACAGAAAAATACACAGGACTATTACCGAAGCATATTCGCGAAAAAATTAAAGAAAGAAACAGACTTAGAAAGCGCTGGAACCTAACTTGGGATCCTCGGTTAAAAAAGAAATTGAACAAGCTAAATAAAATAATTAAGAAAAATATCACTCAACATAAAAGAGACCTCTGGGAAGAGAAAATTATGCGACTCAGCGCTCCAGATAATTCCTTCTGGGCCTTCACCAGGAAACTAAAACAGAAGCCAAACATTAACAAGCCAATTTATTCTGACAACAAAATTGCTATCTCCAACAAAGATAAAGCGGAATTATTCGCAGACCATTTGGAAAAACAATTCACCCCAAATGATTACCCAAGTGATCAAAACTTCACCGACTATGTTAAAAACTATGTAGATAACTGGCTCAATTATTCAGAAATTAATACCCCCACTGATTTTACATCACCGCAAGAAATTATTGAAGTCATCAAGAGATTGAAAGTGCGAAAAGCCCCTGGGCATGATCGCATCACAAACATGATCATCAAAAATTTTACCATAAATATCATCACCAGGATTACAAGTATTTTAAATGCCTGCTTAGAACATGCATATTACCCAAAGTGTTGGAAAACCGCGAAGATAATTCTTATACCTAAACCTTCTAAAGATCACACCAGACCTGATGAATATAGACCGATTAGCTTACTCCCTGGACTAGGCAAACTATATGAGAGAATTATACTAAATAGAATGAAGAAATATTACGAGAAACTTCCCATGGAACAGTTTGGATTTAGAAAAGGGCTGTCAACGGTCAAACAACTAGTCAGATTGACAGAATTTGCAGGTGACGCAATCCACAATAAACAGAGCATAGCCTTACTCATGCTAGACGTGGCGAAAGCATTCGACCGCGTCTGGCATAAGGGGCTCATATATAAATTAATATCCCTAAATTTTGACAATAGAACCATCAAACTACTGCATTCATTCATCACGGAGCGGAAATTTTACGTTGCTCTCGGGAAAGATCACTCAAGCTACAGAAAAATACGCGCTTCCGTCCCTCAAGGGTCTATTTTAGGACCGATTATCTATATCTTCTATGTCTCCGATTTCCCATGTATTGGATTAAATAAGAACTCCTTTATCGGCTGCTATGCAGACGACACTGCACTCGCCATGAAATCAATCAGGATTGACCTTGCAGTCCGTAAACTCCAAAATCTAATGCCACAGATTGAGGATTGGTGCAAATTATGGAGAATTGAAATCAACGCTTCAAAGTCTCAGCTACTACTAATTCGCAGAAAATATGCACGTCGCGCATGCAAAGAAAAACTCCAACTTTTTAACGTAGAAGTTCCCATAGTACAAAAAGCCACATATCTTGGAATTGTATTCAATAGCGCGCTCAAATGGAACGACCATATTACCAAAGTTAAATCTAAAACTTATGGAGTCATATGCAATCTCATCCCTATTCTAGGCAAGTATTCCAATCTAGATCTCTTCATAAAACGGCACATTTATACAGCGGTCATAAGGCCCATATTCACATATGCTTCCCCGGCATGGGCAGCCTATACAAAAAATGACATTTACAAATTACAAGTTATCCAAAATAAGATATTAAGAATAATTACAAACGCACACTTCTACGTCACAAACCAGACTTTACACAGAGACCTAAAAATAGATACAGTGGAAAAATTCTTAAATAAAATCAATGAGTCATTTTTCAACTCTGCAATCAATTGTCCTCATCTCACGCATTTCGATACGTTTCGATATACAATTTTAGAGGACGACAAAGAATTAAGACCATATGCGGCACACTATATCAGAAGTCAAAACCAAAACTTTCCCACGTAAACTGTACTGCACGCAATTTTCTTTATGCTGATTATTTCTATCGTATTTTATTGTAATTGTATTTATTTTGTAAACTTTGTATTTGTTTATATTGTAATTGTATATTGTTTGATTAGTACTTGATTGTACGATCTGATTGCTTCATTAAAGCACCTGGATTTTCTTTATCATATGTCATGATTTCCTCGCACCCTCTATTATGCAAACATACACTAGTCTTGCTCAACTACCTCTCCTTTGCGGCTCTTCTCTTTGGGTTGTCTATGCCCCCCTCCGCGACTCTGACCTCCTCTACATAGTATCCAGTGATTCACAGTCTTGTCGCCAATGGGCGAGATTTCATCGAGCCGGATAAGCTTCCTTTATTATGGAGGCATCCCGGCAATAATGGTACCGACTGACCGACTGACAGGACGAGGATCACGAGCAAGACGCCGACCAATGACATCCCACACATGTTCAATTGGCGACATATCCGGGGAACACGCAGGCCAAGGAAGAAGCTGTACCTGCTGCGCTGCAAAGAAGGATTTAACAATCCGAGCAGTGTGAGGGCGGGCATTGTCCTGTTGAAATACAGCGCCTGGCAAGCTTTGAAGGAAGGGAACAGCTTCGGGCTGTAGAACTTCACGGATATACCGGTTGCTGTTCAGATTGCCCACAATTCGTAGCAATTGAGATCGTCTATGATATGCTATGGCGCCCCAGACCATAACTCCGGGTGTTCGTCCACTGTGGCGTTCGATAATGCACTCCGGAAGGTGGCGTTCACCGGCATAGCGTCTGACACGAATGCGGCCATCATGGTACCACAAATTAAAGCGGGATTCGTCAGAAAACACGACATGCTGCCAATCAGCACGCCAGTCTCTATGCTGATTGGCCCATTGTAGCCGCAGGCGGCGATGGTCGTGCGTTAGGGGGATCCTGTATAAAGGAGTCCGTGCGCGCAGTCCACACTGCAGCAGACGTCTACGAATTGATGAAGCACACAATGAAACACCTGTAGCTATTGACCACAGTGCTGCCAATTGTCTAGAGGAAGCTGTACGGTCCGTCCGCGCCATGCGGACCAGGTGTCTATCATCGCGAGCTGACGTCACATTTCGGGGTCCACTCCCGGATTTCCGAGTTGTCCGACACTCGTCCGTCCACTGCTTCCAAACGCGCATCACTGTGCTGCTGTTACGCTGCACACGAGAGGCTACTGCACGATACGACAATCCAGCTTCACGAAGGCCGATGATTCTCCCTCGTTCAAACTCTGTAAGTTGTTCAAATCTCGCTCTCTTTCGTCGACGAGGCATAAGTACAGATTGAGTTAACGTTTACCACTAGCAGATAACCACCGATAACCATACACGCCTCGCTACAGCCGTCTATTTATTCGGATCCATCAGCCGTTCAGAGGGCGCTGCTCAGCATACGCATGCGCTACGGATTTGCAATTCTAATCATTTGCATATCATGCGCTACTTTGCATTTCCTGAAAATTTCAGCTCACTCGCGTAAGTCCTTCATGGTGTTGCAATTTTCACAAACGTGAGTGTACTTCCAATAGCAAAAATGTTTTAAATTTTAAAGGTTATTCAATTATGGCAAAGCACACGAGGGCTATCTGCCTAAAGGGAGGGATGCCTTTATGGAGGACTTTCTAAGGGAAACTGGCTCGTATACACGTTACACATGGGGAAAACCACGAAAACGCCCATGAAGCCAGCCCGTGCGCGGGATTCGAACCTCGGACCGAACTACCAGTGTTCAGCGTCTTTACCGCTCGGCCGCTGGTGGGCAAAAATGTTTTAAATGGCACCAAAGCTCATGTTTTGGCATTTGTAAGTTATAAAATCAATTTTATAAAAATTATATGAAATCTAAGTATTATACCTTCCTCCGGTTCCTGTACTTACATTTAGAAAATTTTTGTACTCTCTATAAAAAAAAAAAAATCCGATGTATACACCACATGACTTCCTTGTATGGAATATTAAATTATACGCACTTTTTGCTGCATTTCATTTAAACTTATTTTCTCGAATTTCATTAGAGATATATTTCTCATTCAATTAATTCTGCTCTCAGTTTGTGGCAAGGCAAAAATACATAAAACCTCAAAATATCTTTGTTAAAAATTGCAAAATATAGGAAAAAAAATAACAATACAGTTAAAACAATAAAAAGAAATTGTACATTTAAAATTACAGTTTCTACGCAAAAACAAGCAATTCGGCCATCAGGCAACAAGGCAGATTTTTCTGTGCACAAAAATGAAAGTTTGGTCCCACTCGGAGGAAAGACACTGAAGATGCAGAAACTGAATTCACTATTTTGTTAAGTTTCAAATGTAAACAAATATGGCTGCTGTGGTAAACAAAAATTAGGCTTAGCCGCTCTTAAACACTTTTAAATTGTTTGTAATTGCACAATTATTGCGTGAAGATTAGCTAAAGGCATAAAAACCTTAACCGGAAGATAAGAACAGCACAATTCAATCATATTTAAAGCAAAAAATGCGCAATTTATATATATATGTATATAAGAATGAAAGAAAATGAGCTCACTGAGCCGCGTTAGTTTCGGCCGATTGCAGTCAAAAAGGGAGGTACACAACTACATATTATAGCAATCTTATATACAAAATTTCAATGTTCTGAGGGTACTCGTTTTTGAGTTATGCGAGATACATACAGACGCCACGAAAAAAATCTCTTCTGAATCCATTTTAAATCAGTTTTATAATTCATTAGGGAGAAAAGAGTCCTTTATTCTGTTCTTACGTACAGATGTCACGCGAAAACATCGTTTGCATTCGTTATCGGTCAAAATAGATATTTTTGGTTGAAATTTAATACTTGGAATTTTTCGTGATTGCAGTATTTCCTTTACTTCGTACAAGGAAGTGATAAAGTAATAAAACACAAAATATTTGACTCCTGTACGACAAAAATTGACTGAAAGAATTTAAACTTTAAAACTTGGGTTATTTAACGTCATTTCCGACTTGATTTTGAGAGTCTGGTTAGCAATTAATTTGAATAATTCGAAGTTGAGTTTCTTCCCTTAAAATTTCATTCGGTGATATTGTTTGTGATATGCTAGTTGCATTATTCTTTAATTTGTAATTTTGTTGGTATGTCGAAAGAATTTTCACACTAGTAAGTTATGAGTTTTCAAATGCTAAAAATAGATTGTTAAATGTTCTTTTAATACTTTAGAGGTTATATTTAGAATTATACGAGAAATTTAATTTATAATTAATAAATGAATTTAATAATTTAGAAAAGTTTTAATACGTTAGAATCATTATTCATACCAAATAGTTAATAATAATACCAAAAATTAATTATATTTTTAATTCACGTAAATAATATTGCGAGCTGGCTAGATGCCAACACCGAAGCCTGTTATGTTTTTTACTCAACACTAATTTCACTGATTCGTGGCTGTCTTTTGTGGGGGAGGGAAGGAAATTGTATTGCTGAATACTTTTCACGATAACCTGCATATAAATTCTCATCCCTTAAATCTCTTAACATCAGAAACTTTTTTCTAAGCTAATATTTTATTTTTTTGTTACGCCCAAAGCATTTCGTTCCTCAATTTATGTATGACTCCTGAACATGATGAACAATTTTAAATTGTAGTATTTCGATTAATTTTTGTTTCACGGGAATCAAATTGTTTGTATTTTATTTTTGCAAATATAAATACCAGGAAAACTCATAAAAAGTTAGATTTCGTAATTTTTACAAAATTAACCTTTTTAAATTTAAAAATGCCAAAATATGAATATTTTCGCCATTTGAAACGTTTTTATATCTATAAGTTACTTCTTTGGTCTATTTTTCACCATCGGTATACCTCCAGCAGTTGCGAAAATAAAGGCCTATCAAGAGTTTATGTGAACACGGTGTATATATCTGCTAAATAGGATTCGTGGCTTTCTCATACCAAGTATTTTGTTGAATGTTGTTGTATGATAACGGTGTGCTGAATTTCTAAACGTTTGAACTTGTTTAGGAACGTTAAAATTGTTGAAAAAAATTCCTTCTGTAATTTGCTTCTTTTTATTTAGGATTGCTCCCAAACCGTTTTGCAAGATTGCACGCTAATTTGAGACTTCCAACGAGAAAACATACTTATTTTACATCTCATCAACTTATTTCAACTATAGTTTGGTTTGATTTATTTAATTACGGCAAAGCGCTCAAGCGTTAGAAAAGGCATATCTTTTTAAGAGAAATAAGTTCCTATACACATTTACATACGGAGAGAATCACGAACACGCCCATGCAAACAGCCCGTTCTCCGGGATTCGAATCCCGAACTACTTGTCTTCATCGACTTTACCCCTCGGCAACTGGTATTTCAACTACGGTAATTTTTTTTAACCATAAAAATTATATCTCCCAAGTTATTTATTTCAATAAACGAAGAACGAAATAGAATGAAAAATTTTTTATTGATAATATTGTTAGGAATTTTGTATTTATTTATCTGTTTTAATAGAATTGCATTTAAAATTGTTTTATTTTCCCGTGCAATGCAGAGCGTGACGAAATTTAAGAGAAAGCTGCACAGAAAAAGTAAAAATACAAGAGCGTGTGCATTTAGTATTCAATAAACAGATATCTCGTAATTACTGTTGTGATCCAGAAAAATCGAGAAAATAGATTTTACGAGAATATTCTCGTGCTTGATTAAAAGGCTTATAAAAGCCGGATTAAAACTTCTCAGCTCAGTTGAAGTTGTTTAAAGCGAATTGATGTTTACTTAGTGCTGTTATTAATTGTAGCGTCGCTGTGATATCGAATTGGTTTCTCTGTATTTTGAATTTGAGTTCTGTTTATATGCTAGTAATTTAAAAATATAACTGCAGTGAGATATTGTGATATTGTACGAATATCTGAGGAAATATTTCAGCGTTTTGTTTTATTTCTTGTGATAAGAATAAATTTTATTAACTTTTTATCGACTTATGCGTTCAATCCATTACGAACCCGTACGCACGCAACAATATTTACTTGAAAACAACATTTTAATTTAACGGTGGCCAATAAGCAACGTATAAAGCATATATTAAAAAATCTGTAGAAAATTGTTTGGCGTATGTTGTCTTGCAACGGAAAAGTTTCCTTATTTACTGCATTAAATTGAAAGGTACGGAGGACTTTTTAACGAAAGCTGGTTCGTACTCACGTGGGCAAAATGACAAGGAAACATCCATGCAACCAGAGCTTTCTCTTGTGTTGGAACCTGGGTCGAACTCTTAATTTTCAGTCGTCTTAACGACTCGGCCCCTGGTAGGGGGCGTTTAAATAATTTCATAAATTCAAATATATGTATTGTAGTTTCATTTCACGTATATATGTATATATGCTATCAGGTATTTGTATTTACGTATTTGTACATTGCCTACGGTATTTTGCACTGTTTTTTTTAATTGCTTTTTGCTTATATGATTTTTTGATTAAAATGTATAAAAATAGTTCTTGAAGCTGACCCTTAAATAAATAAGTGTATTTAATTTCTTTATTTTATGTATGTATACAGAATTTTACTTGAGGAATACTTCACTTTTGTGGTAACAGAAAAAGCGCAATGTGCCAGGCGGCATTTAGTGATAAATATTCCAGTAGTTGTAATGTAATGCAGAGTAACGGCAGCAAATACCAATCACGGTACTTTTCTGTTAACGGGGACGCCAGTTGCCAAATGTGGTTTCGTTCTACCGCATGTACCCTGTCGTTCTTCCCCATATACACATCGATGTGTTTTCGTTAAAAAATATCATAATTGCACAAATTCGACATCGCGCACAGCTTTGTAACTGCATGCATTAAACACTGTTATTACAATTTTTTTTTTCTTTCTTCCATGAAGCTTTAGCGATCATTAGGGCTGCCGTCATCTAGTTAGATGTTTTCCTAACGTTGTGTTTGGCGCCAAATGAAGCCACATTAACAGAAAAGTACCCAAATTAATTAACTGTATGTTTTTTAATGTTGTTTATGCAAACAAGTAACTGATTGCTATGTTTTTTTTTTCTTCCAGACTGCGAATTCACACCCTTCATGCATTTCTGTACATGATACAAGTCACAATGGGATATTTCCTAATGCTTATTATAATGAGCTACAATGCATGGCTGGCCATCACAGTATTTGCCGCAGCCGGCTTTAGTTACTACTTCTATAGTACTTTTGTGTTGTATAGGCCTTCAGTTGTACCCATCGAAATTCTTTCACCTGAAGAATACGAATAGACTGGCAGATCTTTCATATATTGTGTTATATTTTTGTTGCTCTATTTATGTAATGTAAGATATATATATTTGTTATGTTGTGTGTGCTCATTCAGTGCGTTTAAGGATTGTCAGGGGGAAAAAAAGAATGCTTTTGTAAATAAAATTTATAGCATTTTATAGGTCACGTTGTAAGAAAACTATGTTCATATGAAATAAAATTTTGGAGACTATTTCAGTATTAAACCTTTTTCTCTTGTTCTGGATTTGTATTGTATTTGGCTAATGACGAAACAGACGAAATGATTTTTTTTTCTGTTGAATCTAGAGAAAATTATATTATTTTTCGCAATTTGCATTCTCTTGAAAAATTTTTAGTCCAAAGGGATTTACTCCCGAAGGACTATTACTTTCGTTTTGCGATTTTGCGTTGATTCACTCTGAATGCCCGATTCACTTTTCAAATTGTTGCAACTAAATGTTATCGCTCTGCATTAAAGTTTAAAAAATGAAAAATCTGCATAAATGTATGCATGTTATTATTATTATTTTTTTTGACGTAGCTTTCTCTTCAAAAATCGTCTGCGTGCGTTGCACGGGAAAATAAAAAGGAATTTTAATTACAGTTCTAAATAAATAGCCAAATAAATGTGAAATTCGTAACAATATTCTCTAAAACTTTAACGAATTTTTCATTAACAAACTCAAAGATTTCAAAGCCAGCAATACCAACGTTGTACAGAAAAACATTTTTATCTCCAGCGCGTGAGAGCGTGTACCGAAATTTCTAAAGATATGCTCAATTTAAAATTATTTTGCGATATTGCTGTTGAACTGAATTTTATGGTTTAACTGCGAAGAACATGGTATTTAATAAATAAAGGTAACACACAGAATGTTAAATAAACGTCCTTTTGGACGTAATTTAAAATCTGAAACATTTCAGATTTTTTTAGTTTTTATTTTTAATATTTTTTAAAAGAAAAATCTTTAAAAATTCACATGTTATGATTTTACATAGCACTTTGTAGGATGTGGAAGCTAACGTAGTTAATTAAAGAAATAGGAGGGTGTAAGAACAAAGAACTAGTCTAGACAGAGTTTGCAACTAGAATAATAGTACTGTGCTATATCAGTTTTAAGTAAAAAATTAATTAGTTTGAATTGATTTTTTCCACATTCGAGAAAAATGTATAGAATATCGGAAATTATTGTTTAATTCATGGGAATTTACGGTATCAGATAATTTAACTGTAGCTGTAGATAGTATATAGTATTTATGAGCATCTTGACTATAAAGAAATAAGAGTGCATAAGAACAAAAAGCTAGGCTAGGCAAAATTTACATCTGGAATAATAGTAGTGTGCTGTCTAAATTTCAGTAAAAACTAAATTATTTTTAATTCTGTTTTTTTCCACATTCGAGAAAAATATATCAAACGTGAGAAATTATTCTTTAATGCA
This sequence comes from Stegodyphus mimosarum, assembly GCA_000611955.2. NCBI lineage: Eukaryota > Metazoa > Arthropoda > Arachnida > Araneae > Eresidae > Stegodyphus > Stegodyphus mimosarum. The sequence goes on from KK115682.1 coordinate 1,190,918, forward strand.
TGGGAATTTACGATATCAGATAATTTAACTGTATTCTTCATTTCTTTACAGATGTAACTGTAAATAACTGAAGTGTTTAAGAACAAAGAACTGGGTTAGACAGAATTTGCAACTAAAGTAATAATGTGATATCTGAGTTTAAATTAAAAGGCGAGTTAGATTTTAATCTGATTTTTTCCGCATTCATGGAAAATATGTAAAACAAGAAAAAATCACTATTTAAGTCGTGGGAATTTACGGTTATCAGATAATTAAACTGTAGTTGTAGATATATACTTCTGAATATCCTGACTACATTACTTACGAGTAGAGAGTTTCCTATTTTAGAAATGGAAGCCAAAAAAGGCGAAATTTACAAGTGTTAGTGACTAAATATGATATTGTTTATGGAATTTGGGGGAGGAGATAAAAACTATTTCTGAGCTTTAAGCTCCTTTATTAGAGAGGATCTATGGAACGTGTTGTTGCTGTTATTAATAAATAAAGGACATCAACTGGAATGTCGTTTTTCTAGAGGAATGTTTTGAAAACACAATTCTATTTAAATAAATATAGGCTAAAAGTCTTTCTTTTCAGAATTCTGTCCAAAAATTTATGGAACTGGTTCAGGATTTAGAAAGGTTCGAATTATGCATTCGCTGATGTCCATGAATCGATTAGATGATTAAAAATCGAAGTGCCAAAGTGATGTTTATTTTGTTAGACAGAATGTTTTTTAACAGACGTGAAAGGCGAAGTTGACAAAGCGCAAAATGATGTTGATGGTAGTAGTAAAGAAGATTTAAAATAAACTGACTGTGCACAGACTTTCCAATGCAACACATGAATTTAATCCGAAATTTTCAAATTATTTTGCCATCTGTAAGCTCCAAGATCCTTACATCAATTTTGAAGCCAAACTTATTATTGGAGAGCTTCTCTAAAATATCATTTTTTTAAGAGGCATTCCAGAATATATATACGATCATTTCCATAAACAATTCCTTACAATGGTCAGTCAGGATACTTTTGGTAATATCATACACATTCTGAGTTAGCACGCCGAATAACAGTTATTGGAGGTGTTCAGGCAATAAGAATCAGTGTAATAATTGTAAATTTGCAAGACTAGTTTCCAAGGTTTAAACATAGATCCTCCTCCTTCAGCTGCAGAAGTGCAAATGGCGAAAGAGAAGCCTGTGCTCTCTACTACGTTATTATGCTAATAGTGCCATCTATTGATGAAGCAGCGCGTTGCGGTGCCCGATATTGGTGATTAAAAAATATATACCTATAGGTAATCAGCGGCCTTCGCGGTCACCAGTGTCTCACGTGACGGTCACTGGTGACCGGCTGCTTTGATGAGCACCAACACCTTATTAATCAGGTATGCCTAATTTAGTGGCACTTCGGTGTATTGCATTACATTGAGAAAGGATAAAATTGTTCATTTATAAAATATTAATTAATATTTTCAATAATTTGTTCTTTGCTGTACAGCAAGAATTTAAAACGTAACTCCCAGATTTGTTAGTACCTAAAATATTTGAATTTGATTTCTGTGGTCTAAGATTGAATTTTGCTGAAATTTAAATTTCAAACTGACGTACTTCTTTGCCATATAATTATAATTTGTTCCAGTTCTCAATGCAGCTGTTTCAAATTTTGGTTTTGCGAACCTGAACATTTAAGCCTTCCTGAGAAAAGTCTATCCGTTTTTGCAGCTTGTAAGGAATGAATTATTTTGGTAATTTTTGTCATATTTCTCTGCCTGTTTTGTTCTTTTGGCGTTTGATAATGCGCTGATATGGGAAAAGAAAAAAAAAAAAAAAAAACTCATATTTCCCATCTCAGTTATCTCAAGCAGAACTTCCCTTTGCCATATCTAGTTTGTATATTTTATTGTAGCTTACTATTTTCGGAAAAGTTTATGATCTTCAGACGTAAGACAAGACGCTAAACTAAAAATAGATTAATCTGTGTGTACACTAACGTGAACTTTTGCATAAGAGATAAGATAATGGATATTACAATAAACGTTCTGTTTTTATCATTTTTCGTAAACAAATTTCCCCACATGCTTTATTTGTTTAAGATTAATATTTTAAGTGCATGTCAAGTATGCGAGTATACTATCTTATCGAATACTGAATCGGAATTCCATTAAAGTTTCTAAATATCTGAATATTCTAATATCATTTCTCTTTCTTAGAGGCTGAAAAAACTAACATTTATAATTAATCGAATTGACATTTTCATTTAAAAAAAAAGTTTCTAAACCTTACTCTTTTTATACACCTCTTCTCTGAACTGCTCCCACGAATTCGAAAAATGTTTCTTTCATTACTTTCTTCTACGAAGTAAAGAAAGTATTGTAATCGTCAAAAATTTCGGGTACCATATTTCAATGGAAATATCCATTTTGGACATTCCCGTATCCATTTGAACGATGCGTTTTTTTTTTGACAGAGTAAAAGACTCTTTTTTACAAAACGGATTGTAAAATGGATTTAAAATAGATTCAAAGGGAATGTTTGGTGTCATCTGTACGTACGTACGTTATGTATGTGTCTCGCACAACTCAAAGTTGAAATCTTGCATATAGGACTGCTCTAACATCTACCTCGGCACCTCCCTTTTCTATTGCAATCGGCCCTATCAAATTTATATATGCCCATCTCCTTACCCGGCCTTTATTTTCATAATCGTTGGTCGTAGTCATATACCTCCAATTAAAGAAGTGTTTTAAATGACAAAAATATTCATGCTTTGGCAATGTTAAATTTAAAAAAATCTGATGTATACACTACATGACTTACTTGCACGGAATATTAAATTATACGGTTTTTTTCCCCCATTTAAACATACTGGATTGAATTAAATCTACTTCGTCCATAGCGCAACAAGCACAATAGAATAAATGCACTCTTTAAAATTCACTATATTTGTTTACCATAGCGACACTGGCGCTAGGTTCACTTAACAGCATTACACCTCATTCATTTTATAACTTAAAATGCAAAAATGCACAAAAATTATGTATATCATCTGAAGAACTATCTAATCGTTGCCACATGTATTCGAAAATTATGATAAATCTAACATGATGTATAAAGGAAGTTAAACAAAATTTAAAAAAAAAATCAATTTTTTACAGACGATTCAGTATTTCTAATTTAATTAATTCAGTTCTGACTTCGTGACAAGACAGAAATACATAAAAACTCAAAATATCTATATTAAAAATTACGAAATAAATCTTAAAACACTTATTTCCTCAAATAAATTCCAGAATAGATTAAGCATGTTTTAATTCGCAATCATAAAAGAAGGCGTTATCTTTGTTGTTGCGAAGCTTAGTTTCTCTGGGTTTTCAACAAATCCACTATTCTGGTATGTTTGAAATGTAAACAAATATGGCGGCTAAGGCCAAAGTGATTAGGTTTAACCGCACTTTAAATTGTTGAAAAGACTCCTTTGTTCTGTCCTTACGTTCAGGTATCATGAAAAAACATCGTTAAATTGCATTCGATAGCGGTCATAATTCATGTTTTCGTTGAAGTATGATACCCGAAATTTTTTGCGATTACAATACTTCCTTTTTACGTCGTACAAGGAAGTAAAAAGAAAAGAAAAAATGTTTGCAATTGGGCTAAAAATATTTAAAAACAGCGTATGTTTAGAATTTCCGATAGACAGTCTTGCGCGCTGGAGTTAAAAAAATATTTTATTCTGTACATTGTGTTGCCAATGCTGGCTTTAAAATCGTTGAGTTTCTTAATCAAAAATTCATTAAATATATATAAAATATAAAATTCGAAATTCAAAGTTCGGTCTTCCAGGTGCACATGTTCGAGTGGAGGCAAATGTTATTCAAAATTTAATGGCTGTAAGTACGTCGTGTTTTCGCAATGCAAGATCGTGCTAAATGAGGACAGATGTCTCCGCCCGCACGCCGCATTTATCCTAAATGAAAGCCAGGACTTTCCTGCTTAATTGTTTGTGTGCTTGATACTTCAAATTTTTGTTAGTGTTTTCATGCAGAATTAAGAAGCGCACCTCAGCAGGACTTGGGTGGGTTACCACCCACGTGACCATGGACTCCAATGCATTTGAACTGTTATTGAATTTGTTACTGAACTATTTTTTGTGCATTTATTTATTACGGATGGACTGCCCACTGCATTGATTTATTGATATTACTATTACGTTTTACCACTTTTTATTCATTGTAAATAATTGTACATATTTTAACTTATTTTGATTTAATACTAAGATTATGCTTAACTCTACGAAACCACGTGACTATTGAACTCTAGCTGACAAGCTTAATTATTTGTCTATTACTTATATTGAAGTCATTTTGTGGCAAACTTTGACTATTTTATACGTAAGTACTTCTTGCTATTCATGAAATTTACTGTTATGCAAATATATAAACTGTATTGGAATATTTTACGACCCTATGCAATGTTAACTTTGTACTTAAGTGAGACTGATCACGTGACTAGAGACTGGGATAACTTCCTTATTTTTTCTGCAACTGTCACCATTTCCAATGACTGCATTTATTATCATTTACATCAAAGACAACCTTGTGAAGGCTTCTGTATACAATTTTTATAATTTTATATTGCTTTGGAGCCATATGAAAATACAATATTTAACATATGGCTCCAAAGCAGCCATATGTTAAATATTGTATTTTCAGTACTCTAAGGACTAATCCGATGTTGAAGCCAGCACACGTGACAATGGTCACACCCCACCTATGCTGTCCTCCTGGACCCAGCTCCAATATTCATTCTATCTCAAGCGCCACCAGTGGCACCTACCTTACGACAGCCGGATAAAAACATGCAAACTGCATGTTATCAGCATATAACGGAACCTCAAACTTTCAGATCGTACACAATCGGAGAACAAATAATCGGGTATGGTGTGTTCTTAGGTTGGCCTTCACATTCACATGACCTGACTTCATTGGACTTTCTCCAGTGGGGATACCTCAGACAGCAGATGTATGCGATTCGTCTGAAAACATTGCAGGACCTTCCACGACATATAAGAGATGCTCGTGCAAACGTTCCCTCCCCCCGTGTTATAACGTGTGCAACGTGAAATTCTAACAGGGGTGCAGACGTGCATTTCAGCTGATGGAGAGAAATCTGAACATCGAAAATAAAGGTATATCTTGTGATAACTGCTTTTTTTTCCTTTCTAAGATCGTTTCGCCGCGTCACAGTACAGGAAATCGTGAACAAACAAATGCACATTTAAAACGTTCTGTTCTTAACATTTCTGTTCACAAGATGTCTTTTCGTACTAAATCGATGATGCTTTATGACTTTGTAAATCATATTTTCCTCCTATCTCGTACCATATTCTAGATAGAAACGCTAACTGCGCCGTTTTCCACCTGGTGGCGCTGTAAGCCACTTTACTATACGTAAACACCACTTTATGACTACAGCCTTCAGTCTTTCGACAGTTAAACGGGTGGTACCGAACTTTAGTGGACACCCTGTATATATATATATATAAAAGATATAACAAAATGCGATAGCTGCTTTAAAAAATAATTGGCGACCTCAGAATTAACATTCTAAAATTGGTGCTCTTCCCCTAAATTCATCTGTTCTCCCGAATTTGTGATCTTTCTATCGTTATGTAACGCTACTTGAAAAAAGCAACTAAAACTAAAATTAACCAATCATAGATTAGCTGTACTTGTACATCGAACTTGATACAAATACCGCTGGCGAATTAATTACGTCATACCATTCCATTCCCTAATTGGTGCTTTGTCATCTTCGCGCCATTTTGCTTCTCAACTGTCTTATTAAAAAACCAATGTACATAGAAATTTATCATATTTAATTATGATCGAATAAGTGCCTGCCAATTTAATTGGATATGTGTGAGAATAAAGTTTAGTGGTTTATCGAAAGCTGTTAAGAGTTCCAGTGTCCTCTTCTACGCTTCAAAAATTATGACGTATATATATACATATATTGATGAGCTACAGGTTAGTAAAGACCTATTTAAAAACTATGCCGAATGTACAGGAAGAAACTGACACTGTATCGAAGGAAATTGCGGCTCGTTCAGTAAGTTAAACATATGTAAGCAACTCCAAGAACAGAACAGAAATGAGGTAAATTCTCCTAACAAACGTGGAATATCGCAGATCGTTAAAATCAGCTATAGGGCAAAGTCGAAGCAGCAATTAACAAGCTGAAGCTCAGTACAGTTGCACAGCTCTGAAATGAGTAACTGAACTAACCAACTAACTCTCGGCTCCAAAGCAGCCATATTTGAAGGCTTCCGCAAGCATTTCTGGAGTCTGATAAGAGAACTGCTCCAAAGACGAACTAATTTTTCATAAACTTCCAGTAAATTGCCAAGTTGTCAAGAAATCGCTGAGACGCCCTTGTGGAATGTTTGCCCGTGTCTCTTGTTCTAATTATGTTAACTGAGCAATTCAAAACTCAATCGATTCAGAGTTATAGAATCTTCAAATATACACAAAATAAGCATTTAAAAATGCAGTGATGACTATGATTTCTCTGGAACAAAAATATTCGGTTAGATTGTTACATAGAATGCAAATAAATATTTCCATAAATTTACAAGTCTTTTCATACTGTTCTTTATTTTTTTAATAAGCCCTTCTATTAGATATTTCTCCAGTTGCTTGTGTAAAAACATTTTAAAATCCATTTAATTGACAATGGTTAGCAAAATATATATCTGTTTCATTTGATTGCATATGTTTACTTATTTTTTCGAGACAATGCATAATACCAAACAAGCAATACTAAAATCACCCAGTTCTTATGCCAACTGTGATTGCTTCATGAATGAATCATAATAAATGACTTTTCGTTAATGAAGGGGTTATAATGTCAAAGAAGCATACTCTCGGTTTATTCGCATCACGTCCCGGTTACCACTGTGGTCAACAGAATACTACCGTATCCGTTATAAAAATTATTATGATGGCTACAGACACTAGAAACGTGTTACAAAATTTCATGAGAGAAAGTAGTCAGTACACGTTACATCCAACACAGTACACAGATAACATAACTGAGTAGAGTCAAAGCCCCCTGAAGATAGGCTTTGGTTGAGTACATATGCACGTACTTACACAAAAATATTTTGCGACTTGTGGCACCATCTGGTGGTTAATGGGAAAATTAAAATCTTACATGCTTAGCAGAGCAAACATTGAAAATAATGTAATGTAATGTATAAAGTTGAACAAATACAAAGAAAACTAATTTGGACAAATGAAAATGGTAGCGTCATCAGTTGCAAGTTGAGAGCGATGCAATCAAAAGACACACAGAAAGTCGTAATTCTAAAATTATATCGCATGTATAGCTAAAATTATATCGCATGTTTGTAGTTCTATTCCCTTACTTTTTTAATCTTCGATCAGTTACATTAGCCCTTATCGTTTAACTTAAATTTAGAACTAAATAATTATTTATTTGTTGTATCAAATAATACTAGCAACAGAAATAATAAGCAATGCCGTAGCTAGAGCTTTTGCTGCCCAGGGTTTCTCCGAAATTAAGACCTGCACGGTTCCTAATTTGACGGCCCTCTTGATGAACAAGCAAATAACTTTAAAAAAATATCAAAATGGCATATAGGGAAATAAATTAAAACTCTACGTATACTTTTAAAAGAAACTTTAATTCCAGTCTTTTCAAATCTTATTATTACGCTAACTTTTTTAGTTCACATATCTGTCGAAGACAGTTGAGATCTACTTGATTTCTCCAGTTGCTGTGTTATGTAAATATTTCTTAGGTGCAAAATAAACATTTGTTGTTCTTAAATACTTCTTAAATATATTTTTTATTTGAAAAACTTTTCTCAAAATACACTTACTGAAGTTGTAAGAAAAATTCGCAAAATCTCATTATTTTTCATCTGCGTCAAGGATCCTCATGGCTAACCGCTATCAAATAATGCTTCATTTGAAAAATGCCGCTCGGAGCGAACCGCCACCTACTAGCTTACTAGCTGCGTCACGGATAAAAACATAGCATTCCTAGCCAGCATTCAAACAAAGAGAACCTTGAAATACACTACAGAGCATAGGACTTACGTTCGTTGTTTTTAAACTCTGCTTTCTGAATTTTTTTTTCCAGTGAACTTTTTTATGCGAAAAGTTGTTTTATATGCTACAATATAAGAGAAAACATTTTGTAGAGACATTAGGATTTTTGATGCTGAGAGACGTGAAAAAGTGAGCAATGCCATCACCGGGACTCGAACTTCAGACCTCTCGAATACGCGCCCAGTGTGCTGGCCATTACACCACATGCATGCTAAGAAGATGGGATAAATACCTTATACACTCCCCCTTTTAAAGGGAAACTGGGGATTACGGGATCCAATCCCTAAATCCTGGTGGTGACGAGTCATTATTCACCAACTTTTTTAGTTTGGGCGCCACTGGAGAGGCATTAGGATTTTTGATGCTGAAAAATGAGGAATGCCCTCGCCGAGACTCGAACCTTTCGAATCGCGCTGAGTGTGCTGGCCATTACACCACGAAGGCATGCTAAGAAGGCGCGTATGAATACCTTATAATTTGTTTGAAATTGAGAGATCATGCTATTAATTTACAGTCTAATAAAAAGTTTTAAACGAATACATAACGTGAAATGTCATTTACTGCCTAGTGTAAAATACCGGCTTGGCAAGAAAGTCATTTCGGTTTTTAAGTGTGAAATAAAACTCAGTTTTTTTCGCTACACAAAATGAACTTTGATGAGTCAAATATCTTCCATTTTGTTTGATGGTCTTTTGCCATCTTTTTTTTTTTTTAATTTCATATTTCCACGCTTATAGGAATTCTAGGCTTCATCAGCAAAAACCTCAACTAAGTGCAATTTGAGATCATCGTTATTACTAAAAATTTTATCCTTAAAGAAGTGTTCTAAACTCTAAAATAAATGGTAATCCGATGATGCAAGGTAGGGGTTGTATGGGGGATGCGACATCATTTCCCAACTAAGGATCAATAATTTCGTATGCGTTGCTAACGATATATGAGCCCTCGCATTGCCTCGATATAACACGATTGCTTTGGCGATTTGTCAGTTCTGGCCTTTTCTCTTTGATTGCTTCCTCCAGTTTCATAAGTTGTTGGCAATAAATATCTGACTTGATTGTTTAGTTGCTTTGGAAGCAGCTCAAATTACACGGCACCTTTGTAATTCCACCAAATTGACAGCATGATCTTTTTCTGATGCAGTTTAGCTTTCGATATCATTTGTGCTCATTGATCGTGCTTGTACTATGATCCTTTTCGATTAATGTTACAGTAGTCGATTTATTTTTCATCACCAGTGATATTTCGTTTCAAAAAGGGACGACTGCATTACGTTTAAATGCATATCGCAAATATTGATTCGTTGTGTTAACAGAATTTCTTTGAATTCGTACAGAACACAAATATCGTACTTTTTAAAAAGTCCAAAACATCTTATGCGCTTTTCAACTGTAGTGTGACATACACTTAACCTTTTTACAGTCCCTGGCAGTTATACGTTGCCTCGATACAATTATGGGTTTCATTTTGTCATCATTAAATTCAGAAAGTCAGCCAGAACGTTGGTCAACTTCAAGTGAAAAATCTCCAAAACAAAATTTTTTAAACCATTCTAACACATGCGTTCTAATATGAAGTCAACAACATTTGTAAACCTCAATCGCTTTATGAAAATAAAAAAGTAAAATGTGTCGCAAATGTTTATTTTTGCATCCCATGTTAAAACTGATCGTAAACAAGAATCTGGTGTGTACACCACATGACTTCCTTGTATGCAACATTAAATTATACGCATTTTGCATTTCATTTAAACTTATTGGATTGAATTAAATCTAATACTTCGTCGATAGCGCATAAACCACAATAGAATAAATGTACTCTTTAAAATTTACTATGATGTAACGGGTATATTTACTAATACCTTCTCTTTTGACGCACCTAGAGGGCGCTACATTTTAGCTAGCTAGCGCCACTCCCATGATCCTCTGGGAGCGCAGTAATAATTTAGTAGTAGCGATCAGTTATGTTTTGTTTAGTGTAATTTTGTTTATTTTGTTATGTCCGTGTGTTATAATGTTTTGTGAATGTGGAGCTTAAAATCTGATTAAATATATCTGCTCTTAAGAATGGTTATTTTCATTTGCTGCAATGTTTACCAAGAGTCTCGTCGCATCACAACGGGCATAATATTTGTTTACTATAGCGACACTCTGGCGCTAGGTTCAGAGAGTTACATCTCATGCCTTTTATAAATCAGAATACACAAAAATTATGTATATCATCTGAATAATTATCTAATCGTTGCCACGTGTTCTGTTCAAATACTATGATAAATCTAAAACGATGTATAAAAGAAATTAAACAAAAAAAAAGGAAAAAAGAAACAGTTTTTCTCTGACGATTCAGTATTTCTCATTCAATTAATTCATATCTCACTTCGCGACAAAACAAAAATATATAAAAACTCAAAATATCTATATTCAAAATTACTGTAAATCTTAAACACTTATTTCCTCGAATAAATTCCAGAATTTGTTAAGTATGGTTCAATTCGCAATAATAAAAGAAGATGTTATCTTTGTTGTTTCGAAGCTTAGTTCCTCTAGATTGGCAACAAATCCACTATTCGGCTAAGTTTCAAATGTAAACAGATACGGCCGCTGTGGCCAAAATGATTAGGCTTAGCCACACTCAAACAACTTTTAAATTGTTGATACTTCTGCAGTTATAACATGCAGGTTAACTAAAGACCAACACAATTAAATCATTTTTAAAGCAAAAAAATGCACAATTTACAAACACATAAGAATAAAGTAACTGCGCCGAGTAACAGAGTGG
>KK115682.1:1201852-1214974 GCA_000611955.2 Stegodyphus mimosarum
ATATATATATACATACATTTATATACTTTTGATGCAGCTGATTGCAACCAAAATGCGAGGTACACATCTACATGTTATGGCAGCCTATATACAAAATTCAACGATCTGAGGCTACTCGTTTTTGAGTTATGCGAGATACATACATAGATACGTACGTACGCACGCCCAGATGCTTCGAAAAAATTTCTTCAGAATCCATTTTAAATCAGTTTTATAATTTTTTGAGGGGGAAAAGACTCCTTTATTCTGCCTTTACGTTCAGATATCACGCAAAATATCGTTAAAGTGCATTCGATAGCGGTAGATATTTTCGTTGAAATATGTTAGCCGAAATTGTTCGCGATTGCAATACTTCCTTTTTACTTCGTACAAGGAAGTAAAAATACACAGAATTGTTCGTATAGCAACCTAAAAGAGTCAGCTGCCAAATTTCAACAGAAAAAAATTGTAAGAATGACAGAAGAATAACAAAACGAACATAACCCTAACTTTTTTTGTGCAAACCGAAATTACTTTCTCATCAGCCCAATAATATAAAAATATGAAATGCTGAAATGAATAACCTATGTTTCAGAACAGTACAAAAAACAATTTTATCAGGCAGTAGCATTTTTAACTTATTTATATGAAATACAAAGCAAAATATATGTTTAGAGTTATTTTTAATATTTTATCGGAAAAAGTTTTTTTCCCTTCTTTTTTCTCGAAAATACGTTAATGCAGAACATCCTACGTAAAAACATTATGCTTCTTAAAGCTTCAGATATTTAACACATTTTTAAAGTTTTTTTAAAAAACCTAGTACACCGAAGAGTCATTGAAAGTGGATAAGGTTTTTGAGCCACTGTTACTTTGAAATGGATTCTTCAGTGTCATTTTCCGCGTTCTGGCGTGTCTCGTAACTATGGTAATGGCAGCTACGGAAATTGTCATGTCTCTTAATTATCTTTTCCCGCATCATTTCTGGTTAAGGAGTTTTGCTTCGTAAAATGTGCGTGAATGAGGGCTAACTTTACTTTCAAATGAGATGGAGAAGTGAGACAATGACGACCCGCCTTACCACTGTAAATGGGGACGGGTCGAAAATAACTTGAAGTGCTTATTTCAAAGCAACTGACTATAGTCTAGCTCAGGGGTCGCCAAAGTGGTCTATATAGACCCCTAGGGGTCTATTTAACAACAGTAGGGGTCTATCTGACTCAAGGGGTCGAATGGGGGTCTATTGCGACTTGAAGGAAAAACAGTTCTTAATACGCAAGTCACACATATCTAACTGCGTACGTAAAAATTTAAAATATTTTTATAATTGACTTAATATTATATTCTTCATAGAAAATAAAATAATAAATCAGAAAACAATCTGCCCCTTTTTTCCTTATGTGTTTTCGTATGTATACCGTGACGATTTTAAACTGCGCTTTGTTGATTTGGAAAACATCGACATCCCTGATTGGATTATTGCGCCATTTTCGGCGCAAATTGATAACGTCGACATCAACATACAAGAGGAGCTTGCTGAACTATTGTCCGATCTTGAAGCAAAAACGCTTATTAAAAATTTGACAATACATAAATTTTGGACTAATATAAATATAAAGCAAAAATATGTGAAACTTTACGAAATGGTTCAGCCATTTATGCTGGCGTTTCCAAGTTCGTATATGGTTGAAGCCGGTTTCAATCACGTTAATTAAATTTTAACTAAAAACAGAAATAAATTAAATGTGGAGCTTCGAGGGGATTTACGGTTAAAATTGACTAATTTCGAACCCAATATAGCGAATCTTGCCAAGAAACACCAGGCGGAAGGATAGCACTTGTTACGTTATGTCTACCCAACAGGGAATCGCATCCAACGAAGTTATCAGGACCTTGTTAATTAACAGTTTTAATTTCCAGAATTTAAAGCAGAGAAGCGCTGTTTATGTGAGAAAATACATTTATTTTTATTAATTTTTACCTAAAAATTTTATTAATAAATTTTATTAAATAAAACCTTTTATTGTTATATAGTAGTGATCTTAGGACTGCCAGCTCGAGTAAAGGCACTGAGGATCTGCAGCATACCCTATTATCGATAACATTAAATATAATGAGTTCTTTTCTTTAATTCTTTCCTTCCATAAAATATAATCCTTAAGCTTAATGTCAGTAGCCATCCCCCAGTTTATGATAAGTTACAAAAATCTTTACATGGAACTGTGCGTTTTATATGCGTGTTGTTTGGCTGTGGCAGAGTTTTGACTATTGTGCCCGTGCGCACATAGGAAGCTGCACGTCAGGCTGTGAGCGAGAGAGAAAGCACTTTCTCTCCCGCAGTGCAAGTCCATTTTACGTCCACTTTTGTGTTATGCAAGTCCAGCTTGGGCATATACCAAGAAAACTTATAGGAAAAGATTGTAAGTCTGCCAAAATACTGTTCTATGACAAATTGTAAATGCTGAATGCTATGTAAGGAATACTAGAATACATGAAGAGTTAGGCATTGCGTTACTTCGCACTTATTATTATAACTTAGCCAAAAAATTTCATGAAAAGCAGCAAAATATTGATAATCCCAGTATTAAAATCTGTGATTACGACTATAACAGTTTGGAAAATATGGATAGGCCTATGGACCAACCAAATGTATGAATGGATCATGTAAATCTGCAACTCTAATAATTTGACATATGTGTTTATTTATATATTTATTTTCATTCCTCTTATCTTCTACTACCTCTATCTATCTATTTTCTGTCTGCATTCTCACTTTTGTGTATGTTATAGGTATACGTATATAATTATTCCAAGTTCATGTCTTAGTATTTGAAATTTTGTATTTGATAATTCTTAATAAGTTCAATTTGCCTATGTTTGCATTACTTCATTCTTGTCAGGGTCACCAGTTCCTCGTTCCAGTTCCATTTCCAGGTCTCCAGTTTCATTTTCTGCCTAGCATGCTTTAGCATTTTCTTCTTAATACGTTAACGAATATTCCTATATGACCTTAACAAAATTATCCAAAAACCTATTCTATTTATCTTTCGGTTATTGTATACCATCTTTGGAAATGATCAAACTGTTCTACAAGGGGTAGAGCCTTGACTCAGGCACCCTGGTTTCTCAAACACCGTTCTGCAGAGGATAGCATCTCCCGCAGTGCCGAGTCTGGGGTGAAAGGTACTTTTTGTTCACTCCGCGTCCGTTTTGCTTAAAATCCATGTACCATATTCTTGAATGTGATAAGTGTAGAATTAGATTATTATCCTGCTTCCAGCTATTCTCATATTATTCATTTGTTAATCTTTTATTTTACTGAAAATTTTAACCATGGCCTTGCATTCCCATAGAATAAGTTCTGTGACTGTAAGTGAACTTCAACAGCTTAAGTTTTCACAGCTGTCTCACCATGGGGAAGTTAACATCTGATCGTTCAACACCTGGTATTCTAACGTCAAGAGCAGGCATAAGCAACAACAAGAAATATATTTGTAGCTTTAATTTTGAATGGTATTAAGGGAAAAATTGGTTTTTAAGTTGCAAAGTGAAAAATGCTCCGTTTTGATTCCCGTATTTTCTGTTTGAAGCTGATGTAAAGTGGACAAAAAAATGATTTTAGAAATATTTTTAAAAAAATGAAATAAAAAATTGAAAAGCAGAAGTCAAAGAAACACACTAATAATGCAGTTTCACTGTCGTTTTTTAATCGTAAGGAGAAACTCAGTAGGCACAAAGACTTTCCGTCAAGGAGCATAATATAAAGGTTAAAAAAACCCGTAAAGTTTCGTTTAAAATAACAGACTGCATTTTCTTTTGGGGAAACTTTGAAACTGCCTTAAGTGGATTTGAAGAAAAGACGATTCATTAAATCCAGGACTATTTAGGGGATTAGTAAATTTTGCATGAAGAATAACTTAGAAATCAGCGCAGTCTTCAAAAGCGTTTCTAAGACTACTCAGAATAAGATAGACTGCCTGCTAAAAATACACCATGACGAGATAAAGACGAAAGTTATAAAAGTATTTTTCTAGCTGTCATGGCTGATGATACAGCAGATGTTTCGGAACGCACTCAAGTGGTTCTTGTCCTACGTTATGCATTGAATGGAGAAGTATTTGAGCATTTGGAATTCTTTATGCCAGAAAATCAAACTGCAGATGGCATGTCAAAACGTGCTTTAAAAGAGTTGGATATAATCCTTCAAAGAAATGGACAAAAAGCACATTTCATTCACTGGTGTGCACATCAACTTAATTTAATAATGAGAAATGTAGCAAGTATTACACAAAACGCAAGAATATTTTTCTCTAACGTTCTGACTATTTCAGCATTCTTCTGAAGAACACCGCAAAGTGTGGCCGTTCTGAAGAAGCATATAGACGTCAGCATTCCACGCCCATCTTTTACAAGATGGAACTTCAACTTACGGACCATAAACAGTCATGAAAATTTGCATCCTTTCAAAGACTGCCTTACTGAAATTCAGTCAACATCAAATGCAGACTAACTACTGCCAAAGCAACAGGAATTTTAAAGTACCGGAATGATGACAATTTCAAGTTTTGGTTAGAGATTTTTTTTTTTTTCAGATTATGTCGAAATAATTTACACCCAAATGCAATTTCGAGATATTAGTGTGTTTAATGTAAATGAATATATAACAAATTTCAAAACTGCTACTTCAGAATTAAAAAATCTGTGTACTGTGAGAATCATCCAAAGACACTCATTTCAGAAGACAAGGAAGTGTGCGACTGTGTATGTGTTAACATAATGAACTGATATTGTTCCACTAAACACTTATTAACTGCTAAATTGTTCAATAAGAAGGTCTTCAATAATTTTAAGAATGAATATCCTACAGATGAGATGGTACTGACCACTGAACCATTTTCCATCACTTACAAAGAGAAGCTTGAAACTGAAATAAAAGTATTCTATTGTACGGCTGATATTCATGAGTATTGCAGACTTATTGAGCCGTTGAAATTTATCTTGAAAAATAATGTAGATGGTATTTTTTAGAGAAATTACGAAATTGATAAAAGTTTTCTTGACAGTTCCCATGACTACACCAGAGGCAAAACGCTGCTTTCAACATTGTAAGGAATGAAAACTTTTCTAAGAAGCATCATGAAATCGGAAAAACCCAATGAGATTGCAGTGCTTTCAATGGATAAAAATTTCCTCAGTTGGGCATCCAGAGATCAAAGAGAAAATTATCGATTTCTTCTCGCAAATTAAAGCAAGAAGAATGGATTTCATTTTTAAATGAATAGATCAAACCTGAATTGTAACAATTTAGGTTAAAGTAAGGAAAAAAAATTTTTTTTCGATCTTGTCAAACTTCTGAATAAATTTCTTTTTTCATATATGTTTACACAGTTTATAATAAAGGCTAAAAATTTTTTGGAGCAACGTCCCCATTAATTTTAGCTACGAGCGGCCACAGGGTCTACTGTATTGTCATTCACCTTTCATTTCTCCCTTAAATTCGCAGTGTAATTTGTGACAGGTATTGTACAGATTTTCGGTAAATGTAAAAAACATTGTTTTATGCAAAAGCGTCTTAGCTTTTGACCAGCACTGGTTACTTGAATGGTGAGTTCCCACGTCATCGAGCTTATCAGTATGGGAAAAATGATTTAGATTACTTGCAGAGCTAGATTAACCGTTAGGCAAAATAAACACGTACTTAGGTCATAAAGAAAAAAATCTGATGTGTACAGCACATGACTTTCTTGTTCGGAATATTAAATTATACGCAATTTTCCTGCATTTCATTTAAACATATTGAATTAACAGTTAACGAATTTTGAATTAAATCTACTTCGTCGATACCGCATAAACCACGATAGAATAAATGCACTCTTTAAAGTTTACTACAGGCGCTAGGTTCACTTAACAGCGTTATTCTCATTCATTTTATAACTCAGAGTGCGCAAACATTATAGCATCTGAAGAATTACCACAAGTTCTATTCAAATACTATAATAAATCTGAAAGCGCCGCTTACCTAATGCGCATGCACTGTTAATTAATTCAACTCTTACTTCGCGGTAAGGCAAAAATACATAAAAATTCGAAATATTTTCATTAAAAATTGAAAGATATAGAAAAACGTAAAACAACGAGTACCGTTAAAATAATTAAAAAGCAATTTTTACAGTTAAAATTACAGTTTGTAAGCAAAAACAAGCTAATAACCAGAATGAATTGAGCATAATTTAATTCGCAATAATAAAAGAAGACGTTACTTCTTTGTTGCGAAGCTTAGTTTCTCTAGATTGGCAACAAATCCACTATTCTGCTAAGTATCAAATGTAAACAAATGTGCCTGCTATCATAACCGAAAAGTAGGCTTAGCCACACTTCAAAAACTTTTAAATTGTTGATAATTCAACAATTATTGCATGCAGGTTACTAAAGGCATAAAATCGTAACCGAAAGATAAGAACAACATAATTCAATCATTTTTAAACCAAAAAATGTACAATTTACGAAAGAAACTGAGCTCACTAAGCCTATTTCGCGATTACAATACTTCGTTTTGACTTCGTACAAGGAAGTAAAAAGGGGTATCACAAAAGGATACTTCAGGACTCGGAAAAAGGGGTAACACAAAACTTTCCATTGCCGGTTTTATCATGAAATGGGTGGTACAGGTAAATACATGTGTGGGGACATAAAAATCTTTGAAATTCCTGTAATGTCTCAGTCCGGTTCTCATTACTTAGATATTCATAAAGAACATTTAAGTAGCTCCAATGGAGCAAAGTTACCGCAGTGGCTAATCGCACCGACGGTGCGAATAGCTTCTAGAGGCTATTCGCACCACCTACGTTAGTACCACCTACGTTTGCCTTTTAAATTACAGCCCATTATTTATTTAAATTTAATTTATTAATGTGTTTGTATCATATATCAAAGTTCTTTGAAATATTAGTACAAACAAAGTTCAAAATTCTTTGAAATATTTTTTGTATATTGAAAATAACGAGTATTTCCATAGAAAAATTAAAGAAGCATGCAAAATTGTTAATAACCAGTATTATATCATTAATTGTTCATTTAATAGTTGATTTTATCGCTTTTAACCTATTTCACGTCTAAATTTTCTACGCGGGAATACTCGGTCTAATTTTTATTATAAAAGACGAAAAATTTCAGAGAGGAATAAGGTAAAATCTTGATTGTGCAAAACACATCTTCGAATCTAAATGTATTATAAGAAGTACCAAAAATGTATACAAGATCTTAGCCCCCCAAACCAGTCATTTAAACTATTCCAACTGTTCAGGTAAACGATAAACATTGCGAATATAAAAGTCTGCCCTTTTTTATATATAAATAAATAAAGGAAATGTGGACAGTTCATGCACTTAGGATTCGTTCTTTTCGATTCAGTTCAAATGACGGATCTGGAACTGACAACCCAATGCGCATGCGTCGTTAATGTTGGTGCTGAAGAGGCTAATCGCACCGGTGGTGCGAATAGCATCGGCCGCAAAGTTACAGGTAGAGCCGTTGCTAGTTGGAGTGCAACACATGTGTAATGTGTATACGCGGGAGGAGAAAATCAGGGCGGTCGGACTCTCGTGATACCACGACTAAATATTTTAAATTCATCCTAAGTACTTGTCATAGATAAATACCTTTTATGCAATTTGTCATGTGTAGGTACTTAGTGAACATGAAATAAAAATTTTATTAATAATCGACCATTTTTTTTTAATTTGTGGGCGGCAATCCTAGGAAAGTACGCGGGCAGCCAATGGCCTAGGAGCGGCGCTGGTTACAAAAGCTCCAGAACGGCATTTACAGTTGTTTTGGTGAGCATCAATGAGAAAGTGTTGCAACATGGGTGACCAAAATTGATCATAGTTTGAACATGTGTCCTGTAATAACAGAAGCTCATCGAACATTTGTAAAATTTTGACTAAAGTTCAAAATATTTCTGTTTTATTTCACACAGTACTCACATTTGCAATGCTTCACGAAATACAACGTTTCGAAACCCAACGGCTCCTTTTTAATAACCCTGCATTTGAAAATAAATATCTATCCTTAGCTTAAAATATTATATTTAGAAGTTTGAGAAATATTTGTAGAGCAATACTTGTTTCAGATGCAAGAAATTGTTGGTATAAAGGTTCAGTTCTGTAAGTATAAAATGCGAACAACTTAGAGCTCATAAGGTATATTTGTCAATGATTTCTTATAATGCCGTTCTGAAGAACCAAATTCATGTGAGATGAAACAATTTAATCAGGAATCGGTTACGTGTAAGGTATTGTGTAGGAACATTTATGCATCTGAGTCGTTAAAATAGCTTAGTTGTTAAAAATTTAAAAAGAATTTCTTTCTGACAATTTTAGGGCTACCAGGGACCGAGTGGTGAAGTTGCTGAATACTGGTAGTTTCGTCTAGATGCATCAACGTTTTCGTGGTTTTCTCCATGTGTAACGTGTATACGAGCCAGCCTCCCGTAGAAAGACTTCCGGGAAAGCATACCTTTCCTTAGGCAGATAGGCCTCGAGGATTTTGCCATAATTAAGTAAGACAACTCTTCCCGTAGGGGGTCTTCCGAGCTAAGAATTAAGTAAGACAAACCAATTCTGATATTTCTAGGTAAAGTGATATTTTTTAGCCATATTTAAAACTGAAAAATTAATGGCGTTCTTCTAAAGCACACCATAAATTTTTTCTTTTTCATAAACTTTCTTTTTTATAAGAAAAAACTCAGTCATTCTCCGATTGTCTTTTTAGCGCAAAGGGCGTTAGCCTAGAAGAGCCATTAATTTCGTTTTGGCATTTTGCATTAGTTCACTATAAATGTCGTTTCACTTTTCAAATTGTTGCCATCAAATATTAAATCCCCGCTGTTAGATACAACAGTAAATGTATACCATTTTGTCCACTCATCAACTCATTTTTACCTAAAAAATCTCTCAAAAATTTAAACAGAACCAAACAAGTTTATTCTTTGTAGCAATCTTGCTTTTAAGCAAGAAGAGAGGATTTTTAATCTCGAGCGTGCGAGACTGTGTATCGGAAATTCTAAAGATATTCTCATTTAAAAATTATTTTGAGATATTGCTGTTGAATTGAATTTTATGGTTTCAGTGCGAAGAACGTGATATTTAATAAATACAGATAACGCACAAAACGTTAAAAAAACACCCCTTTGGGAGTAATATGAAATCTGAAAGTTTTCAGATATTTTTTTGTATTTATATGTTTATTTTTTCATATTCTTAAGGGAAATCACTCAAGTAAGAGCCAGACTGTATGAGGGATTTAAACTGGGATAGGGAAAAAGTGTTTTTACAAATCTGGCAGCGGTAGTAGCATAAACATTCACAGGTCAGGGTGTCTATCTTGCTGAGTAAATATTAGATTTGTGGGTCGTGTTTTTTTTTTTTGCTAGGTTGGGATTAGCTAGATAAGTTTATGTTCGAGCCTTTAGTTTATTCATTAATGGTTATGGTTTTTTGTAGCTAATACCTGCACTATTTTAGTTCTTTATCTATATAGATATCTGTGATATTTATATTTATTTGCTGTGATGGATAACAGAAATAATTTCAAGAATCCTTTTGGTCGTCCAAGTATGATAGTGTCTGGAGCAGCTTTGACCACCACAAGTTTCTTCCCTTCGCAAAAGACATTAAAAGGAATATTAGCCGGTAAGTTGTCTTATAAGATGTAATTTTAATAATATACGGAGTGATAAATTTCATTGCTTACGTAAATTGTAACTTTTAATTAGAATTTCAGAATATTGCTGCATTTCATTTAACTTTTTGAACTTTAAATTTGAAGGGATTTTAGACATAAAACTCGGGAACCAACTCATATGGCATATATATCATACTCTTTTTTAATAGTAAGTGCTTTTATAACCGAAAAAAAAATTAAATAAATAATAAATAAATAAAATAAATAAGTTGTAATAAAGCATTCAGTTATTTACGTGCAAACCTCCCTTCCTTCTTAAATGAGATGTGTTGTTTGTAATAATTTAGATAGAGTCGTTTCTCATTGTGGACAAAGACAAAATTACGTTTATGCCATAATGTGTAAGGTAACGTTACATTACCAACCTCTGTTTCATCAAAAGTACCACACCACTGTTATTATTTTATAACTGTAGGTATATGTTGATTTAAAACATTTTAAATTGCTCCTTGATTTAAAAGATCATGAATATTTTGTTTTGTTTACATCACACTGATAATTCAATAATGCATTGCATTTGCATTGTTGAAATATATAATTCTTGACCCAAAATTTGCTGTTTTGTGTATTAGAATTATTATAAATATAATACTATTACATGAGAATGCTTCAATATTCCTGTCTTTTTGTCTAAAATTTCCAACTATGTTCCCTCAGCCTTAGTAGCGTTTATTTCTTTTTGAATAGGGTAATCATGATCAGTAGTACTCAAAATTTGAGAGATTGAAAATAGTATATTATTAAGTCCCTAAGAAATAAATATTTTGAAATTGAGTTGTTTCAATTTGTAAGGAGTGACTGTTGTATGGGAGTGTAGCCTGCCTAGTTCCTAAATGAAGTTTCTTGCTTGCATCCAGTAAACAATAGCATATTTGATTAAATTTTAATTACTTTTTTATTATATGCTAATAGTTATGGAACTGATTATTTTATTTAGATTGCATATTGTGTTCTCCTGACTTGAGTTATTTATAGTAAAAATACAAGACAATTTCAGTTGAAATGTGCACAACTAGTTTTCTTTTGAAAGTCCTTCCACATTTTTTATGAAAATCCCTCCTCAAATGCATGGCAAATAGTCTTGCTGGTTTAGCCTAAAAAATCAGTCAGTCATCCATAAACTGTGTTTTTTGGGTGATGCATAACATTTGACTTAGAATTGAAAATGAGTATGCATTATGCATCTTTTTCTTGTGCTTAAAATTGCTTTGGTGCACTGAAATATAAGTTGCATAATTACGTATTTTTTGTAACTTTGTCCTTATTTGGTCACTTTGTTTAGTAAGTTCAACATTTTCCCTTTTCATTGACTTATAAGTATATATTTTTTCTTCAATTTAGAATTAGGTAAGAATTCAATACTGAAAATTATTTTTCAAACTTACCTTATGTCTTTTTGATAGTTTTGTGATTCTTTACTTTAAAGTTGGGATATACAAAATATGGATCATGAAAATTAATAGTGGGGTCACAAGATAGATAAAAATCGTAAAAATTCTGAATTAGTGGTATGTAACTAAGGATTCACTCTCTGATTGAGGTTGCAAAATGGTTTTTTTAGGATTGTTTGCATTTTTATGGGACTTTATGGGATCGCACTCCCATAAAGTTTGAATGTCACTGCTTTAATATATCAAGTTTTAGCTGATGTAGGAAGATTATAAAAGATATAATTTTCTTTCATGCATAAAAATGTTAGTAGTTTTTAAGACTTTGTATTTAAAATATTACAAATATTTACATGACTTGATAAATGTTGATAAATCTGTAAATTCAGCATCATTTTATATTCTATATGTTTATTAACAAAATTTGCATAGTGGTCCAAAATTCATGGAAATGATTATTTCATAGCAAACTACATGATACTTTTACACTGTGATTCTGGTGAGAAAGTTCAAATTCCTACCTTTTGCAGCTTTGAGAATTTTTACGTTATTCTAGAAGTATGCAGTAGAATTTTTTATCATTATTATGTCCTGCAGCTGTAATGATCATGTTTATTCACTTACAAAGTTTTAGACTGTAGTCTTTTGGGTTTTGAGATTTTCTTAGTGAAGATCTGGCTGATAGTCCATACAGAAAATATATGAAATTGTAGATTTACCGTTTAGGAACAGTATTGGTACGTAACTTTTGCTAATGCATTAGTCAGGATTTCTTGTCAAGCATGCTTCATTGCAAATTTGTTCAGGAATTTCAGTATATCTTCATTAGCTTACAAAATACAGTTCTTCAATTCAAACTATGTTGGTTAACTAAACTATGTTCAATCAAATACACTTCAATTTCTTTAGCTTACAAAATAGTTTTTCATTTTCTGGTTTGATTTTAATATGTATTCAATATTCCTTAATTGTTCATGTTTTAAATTATTACTGCTTTGAAAATGAATTTTATGCATTAAAATATGAATTATTATAATATTTATAAAATTTGAATTTTCACTTTAAAATTATTAAAAAATTTTTATTCAAAAATCATCTTAGCAGTTTGCAACTTTCTTTGTCGTAACCAGTTTATAGTAATTTCCCAAGATAGTGTAATCTATTTTTTCTAATTTATAAATTAAAATTTATATATATGTCATATTTTCGGAGCACAGTCGGGATGGCAGAGTGGTAAGGCGAGTGGAAAAAGTTGATATCAGACTAAATTCAGCCAATTAACACATTTATTTGCAGGCACACTAAAATAATTCCTTGTAGACAGTATACTTTTTAATCATAGCAATTGCAATAATTTCTTATATGCGGCATAAAAAGATGTGATGTCATTTCAGGCAGGAAAGCATAAGCGGCGCAGAAATGCTTGCAGGGCTGAAGTCAGGAAAAAAAGAAGGTAGTTCCTCGTGAAGCAGAATTTATACTGTTTAGATGCAAAAACGAATCTAAAGCCATGATTGGTCAGTTTTACTTTAAGATACCATTTTTCAAGCATCATTACATAATTTTGAATGATCTCGAACCTGGGAGAGCAGATGAATTTACGAGGAAATCACCAAATTTAGCATGTTAATTTTGAGATCGCCAGTTAGTTTTTAAAGCAGCTATCATATTTTATTATATCTTACATATACATAAGAATATTATATATTATTTATCAGATTAGTTTCTGGATTATCTCATATATATATCTACAAAAAGAAACATAACAATATGCTAAAAATTAAAAACAAACACACACAAGTTCTGTTGTTTGTGATGAATGAAATTTTGGAAAAACTGCCTTTTGTCCCATATACTTCTCACAATTTTATTCACATTCTGGATCTTTTTAGAATATATGCAGAAAAGAATATAGAGGGAATATGTGCTTTTCGAAGTTTAACTTAATATGAATTTGTTCATTTTTGGAAAAGTATTAAATAGCTGTAAATATTTTCTTAATCATAGTAAC